>CM046469.1:29627775-29733591 GCA_025506415.1 Flaveria robusta | reverse complement strand
GGTTCAAAGTTGTAATATATTATGGTTTTCTTTTATTATGTTTTTTTAAAAAATAATGTTACACTTCAAGACTCGAAACCAAACTAGAGACAAGACGAATTAGGGAGTCCATTGGAGCCGATAAGACATCTAGATGCACTTAGGTTCATCATTATGGTTGTTTTGTATTGTGAACCATGACCTAGTTTGATCTTACTATATGGCTCTAACAAGATCAAACAATCATATCCATGATATTTATATATTTATTTTGCTATTATGTTTGTTTTTATCTTATAATTTTTATAACATGTCAATCTAATACAAAACTAATAATATAAATATATATATATCTATATATATATATAATAATATATATATATATATATATACTAGCTTTATTAAACCCGGGTATTACACGGTTGAATAAATAAAATATTAATATAATTAAAATTAATAGTTATAAATAATATTCTAAGATAAATTATGATTAAAATTATATATAAGTAAGTATAATAATAATAAAATAATAATATAAACTTTTTAATCTTTTGTTTTTAACCTTTTCTTTTCTTTTTTTTAAAAAATTACAAACTTTGTTTCAAAACAAACATTTTAAAAACATAATCTTTTAAAACATTTTTATTAAACTCCAAACTTTAATGAATTTTTGTATATAAGAAGTTGCATAAAATATCAATGTTAGAATATTTAAAATTTTTAAAAAGTTTGATGTTTTAAAGTTTCTTAATTTATAAATATTTATTATTTTAGAAACAATATTAATAAAAAAAATATATTTCTTAATTATTGTTGGTAATTAATATGATATTAATAGAGAGGGAAGCGAGAAAATTTTGGTGAGGTGAAATGTGGTGGTGCCAAGTGTTGTCATAGTTACTCTTTATTAAATAGTAAGATATACAATCAAAATAAATACAAATTTAAACATATTTTGACAACTTGTTAAAATATTAAAACAATTAGTTTGTTTAATAAATAGATAATTAATTAAGTTTTAAATAAAAAATTATTTTAAATTCAAACTTGAAACTTGATAATTTAAAATTATCAACTTATTTAAAATAGGATAACTAGATGTTTCAAAATTAAATCAATTTAAATTTCAAAACTTGAATTTGATAATTTAAAATTATTACTTAATTTGATTGTTTATCTCTCGATAAAGCAACTTTTAATATGGTATTAAAATCTTGTGTCCCGAGAGATGTAAGGGTTCGTTATTTATTATCATGAACTAAATATTATAAACTGGTTTTTATACACATATATAACTTAATCATTGTCGGGTTTGATCCTATCTAGTAAACACTAAAATTGGATCCCATATATAAAATCAATAGTCTATGGCCCTTTATTATATGAAAGGTTGTAATATTAAACGAAACATCAGTGTTTTACCCACAACACCGCAGTTGATGTATAGTATATTTTTCTAAGGTGCAAGAGTTTCGTTGGCACATCCGGCCCTTCCACACGTACTTGTTGTAGGATAACTATTACTTTTGTCTCTGTTACGTACCACAGCTGTCTAGAGAGAAAAGTAGGCACAGATGAGACGAAACGTATCAATGCATTAACAAATGTTATCATTACGGCCTCATACCTGAGAGTTGTATAGTTTTCACAATTGACAAACGTTGCAGTCTGCCTAATCATTTACTAATGTTATGTGTCACAGCTACCTTTATAACTGATCAAGCCCGATTATCATTACTTATTCTAAATTATGGTAATGGATCATTAATTAAAGGGATTTTCACATATTCCCCATCCTAAGACCATAAATTATATTTTCCCCCAAACTAAAAAAATCAATTACATGTTACCCTTTTCTAAAACATATATTACATATTTATCTATTTCATTAATTTAACCTATTAAATAATTATTTTATTTTGTTTTTACTAAGGGATTTTTACATTTGATGTTTTATTAGTATAATTGTTTAAAACTTTTGAAAATTATATTTGTATTTGGTGATATAACTTCGTTATGCTGGTTTTGTTTTGAAATAAAGTTTCAACTAGATGTAATTTGTTCTTTCTATTTATATAAGACTCGAACATGAAGAAATATGTAATTGATAGTCTTAGGAAGTAAAATGTGAAAAAATACTTTAGTGAATACAAGTAATAATTATTCAATAAATAATTTCAATAAAATGGGTAAATATGTAATATATATGTTTTAGAAGGGGAACCCTGTAATGATTTTTCGTTTGGGTAAATATGTAATTAATGACTTAGAAAGATGAAGTATGTAAATGCCCTTAATTAAATTAAGGAAATAATATATCGAAAATACTAATTAATTTATTTTTTGCTTATTTAGAAAAATGTTTTCAAAAACTAATACTCATATTCTCAAGTATATCTTGAAAAAGAGAAACTTTATAGCACCAACTTTGTCGAATGGCACCGCAATCTGAGAATTGTTCTCAAGATGGCGAAGAAGCTTTATGTTTTAGATAGTCCTTTTCCCAATGATTTGAAAATAATACGACCGCTCCCCGTAAGCTTGGGAAAAATTTAAGGTAGCCTGCCTTATGCTAGCCACCATGTCCTGTTATCTTTAGAACACATACAGGACATGGCTGCATTTGACATGATTGAGCAACTTAAGGGCATGTTTTAGAAACAGGCCCGACAAGAATGCTATGATACCATGAAACAACTTATATCCTGCAAAATACAAAAAGGTCGCATGTTAGCCCCAGTGTGCTTAAAAGAAAGGGTATATTAACCGAATGGCAAAACTTGGTTATCCTATGCAGAATGAGATGGCAGCATACTTCATTTAAACTCTCTGGTAGTTCTTACCACTAGTTGTACTAATGAATTCTACATGAATTCATGGGTAAAAAGTGTAGCAGAAGTACACGGTATGTTCAAAACTGCTGATCAAACATACCATGTAAAGCCAGTCAAATGTTGATGGTTTAGATCTACCAGTTTAGGAAGCAAACCCAAGAAAAAACTTATAATAGCAAGGGTAATAGTAAGTTGTTGCTGTCAAGCCTGCCACCAACAGAAACACTGGCTACTAAAAACAAAGCAGCACCCCCTCATGAGGAGTGTCACTGTTTGAATGCAATAGATGGAGCACTAGAAATGTATGTGTCCTGGCTATCCAGCCAAGCTGAGGGCAAAGAAGGCCAACGATGAAGGAACTTCTTTAGGTATTCTTATTTATGTTATCGAACTTTTCATTATTTCCAGCAACACATGGGTATATGATACTGGATATGGTTACCACATCATTAATGTCTTGCAAGAGCCTGAAAAGTAGAAGAAGCTAAAACAAGGCAACATGTAGCTTTGATTAATTATTTATTGTTGGTCCTAGTTTGATTAGAAACATTATTTCAGTTTATTTATTGTTTGAACAAGGATTCAGGTAATTTTAATGTCCTTTTATTTTCGCCTACCTAAATGATGTCTTTTATTTTGATGCTAAACCTCGAAATGATATTTATGAGATCGATATTCAACAAACAATAACATATATAATCTTTCAAAGCATATCAAATCTAGCATTGATGATACAGTTGTATGGCATTGTAGACTTGGCCACATATGTAAGGCCCACATGAAAAGGCTTCAGTCCAAAGGGATTCTTGAATCCACGAGAAAGGAATCCTTTAATAATTTTAATTTTGCTTAATTGGCTGGCAAACTCACAAAGTGTTTTTGCACCCATTTTGGTAAGCGGGCCAAGGATCTTTTAGGACTCATACATTCGATGTATGTGGTCCTTTCTGAACAATGTCTAAAATCATGAAATATACTTCGTTACATTTATTGACAATTATAGTCGATATGCTTATGTCTACCTTATGAAGTGTAGACATGAAACCTTTGAAAAGTTCAAAGAGTTTCAAAACAAAGTAGAAAACTAACTTGGTAAAACAATCAAGGTACTTTGATCCGATCGAGGCGGAGAGTACCTAAGCCAAGAGTTCACTAATCATCTAAAGGAACGTGGAATTGTTTCATAGTTCATTCCACTTGGCACACCCCAACTTATGGCGTGAGCGAGAGGGGAAATCGACCTTTACTTAATATGGTTCGACCGATGGTGTGTAGAACTAACTTACCTCATTCTTTTTTAAGGTAAGCTCTTATGACCGCCACCTACCTTGTCAATCTGGAACCGACTAAAAAGGTAGTTAAAACACCATATGACATATGGCATGCGTCTAAACCTACTTTGTCTTATCTTAAAGTCTAATGATAAGCTAGATTCTTGAGGCGAAAAGTTATTTTTGTCGGATACTCTAACAAAAGAGATATTACTTTTACCATCCCGATACAAATATGATTTCCTAAAAAGGATGGCACACTTTCTCAAGAAAGAGTTTCTGGATCGAGGAACTAGAAGTAATATCATGGATTTTAAAGAAATTCGAGAACCACAAATAAATGCTGATGAAGTCGGTGAGTCTGAACAACAAGACGTTGTTGCCAATTCAGACATAAACACAAGCGTTCATAGAAGTAGCAGAACTTGCAACGAACCTGACATGTATCTTTGTAATCTAGAAGGTCCCGAGGTTCTAGTAGTAACTGATTATAATGATAAACCTACTAACTACTAATCTACCATCTCAGATCCGGAATCTTCCAAATGGCTAGATGACTTGAACCCCGAGATGTAATCTATGCGTGACAATCAAGTCTGGGACTTGGTTGAGCTACTCTTAGGCTCACGGGGAGAAGGGAGCAAGTGGATTTTCAAAAGAAAAACCAAAATGCATGGAAATGTACACACCTATAAAGCACGGCTAGTTGTGAAGGGTTTCATTAAAACTCAAGGTGTTGACTATGATAAAACCTTCTCGCATGTTACTATGATCAAATCAATCAGGATATTACTTGTCATAGCCACATATTATGATTACGAGATATGGCAAATGGATGTCAAAACTGCTTTTTTGAATGGACATCTCTCTAAGGATGTCTTTATGGTTTAGCCTAATGGTTTTGTTGATTCAGAATATCCAAATAGGGTGTGTAAACTAAATAAGTCTATTTATGGACTTAAACAAGCATCTCGTAGCTGGAATTTTCATTTCGATAAGAGAATCATGGAATTTGGTTTTGTTAAAAGTGAAAATGAGCTTTGTGTTTACAGAAAGACTAGTGGGAGCACTATATCATTTCTCATATCGTATGTGGATTATATATTGATCATTGGAAACAAATCCCTATGCTTAACGAAGTTAAACAATGGTTGGGAGCTTCTTTCGTAATGAAAATTCTTGGAGAAGTTGTTTACATTCTTGGAATCAAGATCTATAGGGATAGATCGAAGCAGCTTCTAGGACTTAATCAAGCCCATACACAGACAAAATGATGACACCCTTTAAGATGGAAAAATCCAAGAAAGGAAGTGTTCCTATGACTAAAGATACTGTGTTAAACAAATCGCAATCTCCTTCAATGGACATTGACATTAAGCGAATGGAAAACATTCCATATGCTTCAGCAAAGGAAGCTAAATACATTACAGCATCAGGTGCTGCAAAGGAAGCTATTTGGATGAAAAAGTTCATAGCCGATCTATGTGGTTCCAAGGGGGTTTATGTATGTTAACCCTAAAAGGTCTATGTTCTTATTCAATGTTTTATGTATGAACCCTAGAGTGCATATCAACATCCTAATGAATTTCCAAGAAAGTTAATGGTGTAACTTTGTATGATTCCTATCTCAAACGAAAACATTATAGCCGCTTATACTGAATTGCTAACCGTACTTCTCAGGTACTCGCATTAGTTTTTACAGCTAAGTATAAGTAATGCAGATAAGTTAGAAAGCCTTAACTGCATTTCTTTAACCTAGCCACATTTATCCAACTCTTACCCGTATTTTCAATGTTGTTCGCATTAGTTGCTATATAGTTTAAGTATGACAATGCAAATAAGTAAAAGCATCACCCGCATTTATCAACCCTTCACACACATTAAGTTATGCTACCCGTATTTGTTTCTCAACTGCATTAACCTGTCTAAGTATGGTTAATGTTGAATGGTTAACTATTACACACATTTTTTTTAACTCATTGTATTTCAGAACTATTGCTCTTATTTCTTAACTCAGCTACATTACTGAATTTCTTACCCACATTTGTTAGCTCAGTCGTATTACTAAATATTACTTGCATTTGTTAACCTTCACTCGTGTTAATTAATTTATCTGCATTAGTCAAGTTACACGCATTCGTCCTACTTGGGACATTTGCCACTTATGTTCTCCTATTGACTATACCCAGGAGGAATATATGCTTAGTTATACTCACTATAATTAGTCAAAGTTCAAAAGGACTTAAAGGAATATGTAAATGCTTCATTTTATTTCTTGGAAATTATTAACTTGCTTTGCATAAGGCAAAGTATGGATTACTAGCTTGCTTTTCTTAAAATTAATGCATGGATTATTAGCTTGCTTTTCTTACTGCAATGCATGGATTATTAGTGTTCTTTGCTTAAATGTAATGCATGGATTTTTAGTTTTCTTTGCTTAGTGCAATACATGGATTATTAGCTTGCTTTGCTTAATGCAATGGATGGTATATTAGCTTGCTTTGCTTAGTCTTATGCATGGTTTATTAGGTTGCTATTCTTAGTGCAATGCGTGGTTAACTATCTTGCCTTTCTTAGTGCACTGCATGGATATGTTAGATTGTTCGGTGCTTGTATCAGCTTGCCATGCCAAGGGCATGAATAATGCTCCCTACCCATGATGGAGTTTAATGGGTAGATATGTCAAGTTTTTATGTTAGTGATGTGTCAATAATGTGTAGTGTCATTCTTCAAGATTTTAAAGTATTAATGACTTTATGTTTTTAAAGTAAAACTAGAGCTCACTCAACAATAAAGACTTTTAGTATGAATGTGAGGTAAATCCAAGTGTAGCTGAGTTGACGCCATATAGGCTTGAAAAAGCTCCCAGATTAGAGGCTAGTATCTTGTTTCAAAGTTCAATAATGTTTGAACAATGAACTCATATTATGTAATAAACCGATAATCATGATCTAAACGTTGCATTAATTTATGTTTCTACTACTAGGTTTAATGAATTTTAAGTTTAGGAGTTATGGTTATGCAAATGAAACCAACTGTTAGGTTACCTAGTAGTAGGACCTTAAAGTGTGTATTAGAGAAATAGTTTTAGAGATTTAGACATCTCCTAATGCCTGAACTTAATTATAAATTGATTAAATATGATAATGGGTGCTAGTACGAGTAGTTTCATGCGAAGTAAGTACATATCTAAGTCTAACCATGTAACTCCATGTGTTGTAAATGTTTATATGCTTTCTATATGAGTCCTCTATGTTCTATATGACCTTTTATATGTAAGATATAGACACAATACTATTCATGATAGGGAACACTTGGAGCATGAAAGTAAATTAAGTAGCTAATCATAATTGGTCACTATAATTAGGAACTTACAATAATAGTCCCCATTTCACCTTCAGATGATTTTTGGTTGGGGCCATTTTGAGTGAGGTGAAAGTATGAGTGAAGAAAAAGGTTGATTTGGATGGCAAGATCTCACAATCAAGAGCCTAAGAAGCTCTGATGCCAATTGCAGGATCGGTTTTTGTCACTCAACACAAGTATTATCTCTCAAACTCACTAAGTCACTCGGTAAGATGATGTAGAATCCCTTAAGAGTTGATAGTAATATACTAAGTGAACAAAACACAAGAAGATAGTTTTTCAAGATACTTGTATATATTACTTCTCAACTCAAAGTGTTACAAGACTCTTACAAGCATGTTTACAGAGTTACAATGAGAAACTATATATACTACTATCTACAGCCGGTTATACTTTGATACCAGCTGGAAACTTACAACTAAAGCAAATACTACATTGCTAAAGGTAAGGTATCCTACATAAAATACTATCTAAGATTTGGTAGTCATGACATGTCCATGACTTACCTTTTGTCACAAACTAAAGTTGGTAACTGTACTAGCTAATAAGCAATGAACAGTGGAATAAAGTATGGTCAACTACATGGGCGTGGGAAAGCGCCATGCAGTATATCAGAGATTGTAGCGGATCTGTCAGAAGGACCATACTTATGTCCACTGGTTCATAGTAGGTTCTTCCAAAGGTTAATTGGCTTCGAAAGAACAAGTTCTTCTGAAGCCACTTATACTTTGGAAGAGCCTACTTCTTCCAAGGCTTGATGATCTTCAGGACTTCATACTTCGGAAGTCTTTGTCTTGAACTCTTCTAAGTGTTGAACTTTGGAAGAAGGAAGACTTTGTATTCGGAAGTTAGAGTTCCTCTTCGGAACCTCTTTCAGCCTTGACCTTCGAAAGTTCACCTTTTGCTTTCGGAAGTTCTTCATCTGTTGCACCAAAAATGTTCTAAGTGTTTGTTTTGGTTGCAGCAGCCTTACTTGATCCAACAAACTCCCTCTAGGCTGATGCTACCAAAACCTCACTTGTTTCAACTTCTCAAAACTTTCAGCATTAAGGAGAGAGATGTTTATCTGTCTCTTTGTTCTTTCCAGATTTAGTGCTGAGAAGTTTGTACAAATCCTTCGTAGAAAGCAGATTAAGTCTGTCACTCTGAATGATATGTACCCTTTGTTGTGACCCTCTGAAGAGAGTTAGTTGACGGGAGTTGTAGTCATACTCCCATCCAATTATGGAATCCAATTCAGGACCTTCAACCATTTAAAGAAAGGCTTTGCCTTTGATTACGGATCCTTCATTTCCATCCTTCTCTCTCAGCTTCAACTCTTCTTTAATCTTGGCCCTTGCAGTTAGTTTAGCCAGATGAAGACTGCTCAGATGATTTCTGATGTAAGCAGCTACCTTAGAGTTGGAGGGATTGAAGAGTGGTTTCTCTGCTAACTCAGCAGTATCAAATCTTCTTAAGTGTAGCAGAGAGGAGGCATTAAGCCTGTTGATCTCACCATTCTCTCTTTCCACAACAAAGTTGTGAGAAGAGTCTTTGATCCTCCACTGGACTATTTTCTTCCTAGGAACAAGAGATTGGGATGGTAATTTGTCTTCCTTCCTAGTGTCCAGTAGAGTCACCAGCTTTCTTCATAGCTTCTTCTCTTCTTCTTCTTCAAAAGAGTCAGAGTTAGTTGCCAAGAGTTTGAGAGCCTGGTCGAGTGTTACTTTAGGCAGATCAAGGAATTTTTCTCTTGTGAGGGAACATGAGGAGCCATTAATGAAGGTTAGCTTGATGGACCCCTCCTCACAAGAGATATCGCTTAGTGTAGTACATTTGATGAGCTTCCTCTTGATCTCCTTAAACTCTTCTATGGTTAGAGGTTTAGAAAGTTAAGAGGATGACTTGGGTGGCTGTTGGGTAGATGATGGTAGGGTTCTGGGAAGTGTTTTGGGTTAAAGATAAGTAGTGGAGGTGGTTGTTTTGATGTAATTGGTGTGGGAGAGGGTATGGATGATGGTGTGGGCTCGGAGTGTAAGGTTCAGTGGTTGGTTCGGTTTTGATGGGGAAAAGAAGAGGAGTTGGTTCTGGTTGAGGTTGTGGTTGTGGTATGGGTTTAGAAGTCATGCCCTGCATTCTCCTATACATCTCCTTCCTTCTTCCTGAGCGAATGTCAGCCTTGATGTCACTGACATGTCGTTGTAGGGTCTTCTCGAACATGGGGCCAACTTGCCTGCCAGAGAAGCCATGGGCCCTGAGATAATCCTTCATCCAAGCTTTATCTCCCATCTTCTTGACAACTACAAGTTGAGCTTCTTCTTCCTCTCCTTCAGCTTTTCCTTGGAAGCCCTCTTTCTCGCTTTGTTCATTTGGTCTTGTTCCTTTTTGATAAGCCACAAGACCATATCATTATCGTGAGGAGCAAGTTCCTTAAAAGAGAATCCCCTGGAGCTTAGAAAAGCTATCCTTTCATCCCTAAGCTGTTGCTCACTTCCTCATTCTTTCTCTGTTCTTCTTCTTCTAAGGCCAACCTTGCTGCTTCTTCTTGTTCTATCCGTAGCAGGGGTTGCCTTCTCTAAATCCACCAACTCCTCAAGTGGTAGGAGGAGAACATCTTCACTAGCTGCACCCAGATTGACAAGTCTCAATAATCTCCACCCTTCTCTGATTATTGATAGCCTCCTGATTGACTACAGCTGCTTTGCTACTTGCAGCTAATAGTTTCTCAGAGGGAAGCCTACCTTTTCTTCTAAGCTTTTCCAACCTTTCTTCCTCTTGCAGTTCTTCCACAGTCAACTTCCTTTTACCCTTAATGTCTTCGGAAGCTTTAGACTTTGGAGGTTCTTGAGTAGAGGTTTCAGGTTGGTGGGTGGTGATTTGAGTCTGTGATGATGATGATGTTTGAGTGAGAGGTGTTTTGAGAAAGTCTTCATTATTTACCTCAGATGCTGATTCAAGAATTGCATCTGTGATAATTAGATCATCAGACAGAGAGTATAGTCCTTTCGCAGCTTGGATCTCAGCTTCGGAAGTTTGAAATACTTCTTCCGTAGCTTTGACTTCAGCTTTGGAAGTTAGTTGCATTTACTTATGGTCCCAACTGTTTCAGTTGCTGGGCCATCAGTCCCCATATCCCCTTCGAATTTAGTCTCAGGTTCAATGTGGACCTTAGGTTGACCAACTTTCTTGACAGTGGTAGATGGTGTATTCCACCTTTGAAGCTCTTCAGCTCCAAAATATGCAAAAGCAACATCTGGGCTTGGCTGTTCAAGGGAGGAGCACATCAGAAATTTGGTTAGGAATATATTAAAATCAATGAGCATCCTTGGATCAACTTGAAGGATGACAGGAGCAGGCTCGGGAAAACAGTTGATTGCTGAACAGGATATCTTAAAAAGAGAGTAGAGAGAACTAAGCTTTGCTGCTCCATGTGTGTTTCACTCTGAACATTCTCCCTCTTTTTGTAGCATCATCTTGAGAGGTAGATGAGCTAGAGGAGGAAACCAAAGAGACTTGTACAGATACATGCCGAACAGATCTCTCAATCTGTTTCTCAGCTAGTTGAGCCTTGAGATTTTCAATCTCAAGTTGCTGTGTGGCAGACCTATCCTCTAAAGTCTTAAACCTGGATTCAAGGTTTGAGACTTTAGAAAGTAGGTCTTGAAGGGTGAGTTGCATACTTCCCTCATCTTCTTTAGAAGAATCATGAGGAGATGAGGTAACATACCTAGTATGTTCATCCTCATCACCAGATGTGGTTTCTTGGCGCCCTGGTTTCCCTTGCTTAATGATATCTCTTTCAGAGTCATCAAAAGGCACGGTTGTCGTAGATTCAGTCTCAGATATGTTACCACTGTCCTGAGGGTCCATTGAGGCACCTTTAGTAGTGACAGCTGAATCTACATGAGTCCCTTCCTCACTAGTGGGACTCACCACAGTTTGGGTTAGCTGATGGGGGCTAGAAATCAGAGATTTCTCTAGGCTCAGTTGATCTTTAGAGAGGTGTTGTGGATCGACTTCATTGCCTTGAAGAGACATGATTTCTTCATCAGTACCTATAAAGGTCAGTAAAGGATATGGAAGTTAAGCCTAATGACCCGGGACTTTGATCAATGTCTAATGGCATTAAGCCTATGATGGGGCTGTCCTTTTTTGGCTGTTCAGGAGAGTATAGAGACTCATTCTGAGGGTTTCAGCTTGGGTTTGGGGCTCATGGGATTGAGACTGAGGAGACTCAATACCCATGTTGAGGTCAATTATGAAGGAAGGTGGGACCTCAGACTGAGTGGGAGCCCATGTTTTCATTCTAGCCTTTTTGGATAGAACAGGGGGAACTTGTTCAATCAAAGGAGATTGAACAAGGTTCGCTTGGAGCGTCTCTGGTATGTAATCTTGATGGGGTGAGAAGGAAGACTTGGCAATATGATGGTTATTGTTGGTGTGGGTTCATCACTTATGGGTTAACATGGATGTCACTAAGAGCCATTGGCTCAATCATACCTGGAAGTAGCTCAGTATGTCTTCCAGTGAAGTTGGTGGATACCCTCTTCAACACCTTGAAGATGGTCGGCCTCATGTGAGGGACAGTAAAAGCAGCTGCACAGACAAGCTTACTCTGATCCAGCTCACAGTTGATTATATGCTGAATAAACCAGGGATACATGTAAAATGTTTCCTTTGAAGGTTTCCCATAAGATTGGTCAGCACAGATCTTGAGTAGTTGAAGTGGAGGCCTTTTACCAACCCGTGAACTAGGCATCCTAGTTCATAAGGAATTTGATCCCAGCCCCCAGACTTATTTTACAGGCAGTGAAGGACTATGTGAAGCAGGAATTTCCAGTTACATGAGAAATGCAACTTGTACACCGTGGATCTACTCACATCTCCACCATATCCCATCTGGGTATATGTATCATCTAGGTCTGATTTGGTTAATTCCGTAGGAGAGCCTTCATCATGAAGCTCGAGATGCTCCCTGATGATTTGTTCGATATGATTAATTCCTTGCCACAAATGCTTGACCTAATCACCCTAACTCCGTTCAGGGTTACAATCTGTTCGTTCCCCCAAAACTCTGCCATTTGGTTTGAGTAAACAGTGGGGTTGACAGTTAGGGCGGTGTAGTAGGTCGATTGGGTAAGGAAGTAGATGATTTCGGCAAAGTCAGCATCCTTAGAAGAGTCAAGGAGTACGACTTGATTGTGCTGAGGGTTAGTGCCATTGTTTGAGAAAGTTACAGAGGAAATGAGGTTGATTTTGGGAGTAACACCGAAGATGAAGGAAACTTAGGGCTGTGAAATTGGTAAAAAGATTAAAAGGATAGGTCAGAAGTATTTAAATAGGTGAAATGGTGGATGGATAAGTGAAATGATAGTTTGGGTATGATGTGACAATGGCGGTAAGGTTAAATCTATTTAAAATATTCCGACATCAATAACAAAATCTTTGCCTTTTTCAGAGTGGGGCCAAAAGATTTCCGTTACACAGTAAAGCTTTCTTCCGAGTGTAAAAGCTTTTTCCGAAGGTAATCTTCTTCCGAAGCTAAACTTATTTCCGAAGGTAAATCAATCCAATTTACTTCCGTGAGTAAGAAGGCCTTCCGAGTGGAGAAGCTTATTAAGTTTCGAAAGTAGATTTGATATCTTATCAAATGCTTTTTCCGAGACTAAAAACACTTCGGAAGATAGGATTAGCCTTGGAGGAATTATTCTTCAGAAGAGATGTATGACATCTTCTGAGGGTTAATTTCTCTTCGAAAGAACTTTCACTTAGTAAAAATTTGAAGAAAAACCTTTTAATAGGGCTTAAATTGTATTGACAAGAGCAAGACACAAATTTGAAAAGTTTTTTCAAATGAGATAGACTAATCAATGTTTATCACCCCAATAGCCGTAATAAGATACTTAAATCTTTGTTCATCAAATGCCTTGGTGAACAAATCAGCATATTATTCATTTGAATCAACTTTGACTAGTTTGATCAGGTTTTTCTCATGAATATCTTTAATGAAATGGTACCTGATATCAATATGCTTTGTCTTGGAGTGCTTAACTGGATTTTCTGTAATAGAAATGGCACTCTTGTTGTCAATGTGGATAGGAGTCTCCATGAATTGAATCCATAATCTAACATCTGGTTTTGAATCCACAGCAGCTGAGCACAGCAACTAGCAACAGCAGTGTATTCAGCTTCAGTAGTAGATGTTGAGACACAGGATTGCTTCTTGCATTGCCATGAGATTATCCTTCCACCAAGAAATTAACATCTTCCTGATGTTGATTTCTTGTTGATATTGCAGCCACCATAGTCACTATTAGTGTAGCCATAGAGATTGAAGTTATTGTTCCTTGGATACCAGAGACCTAGTTTAGGTGCTCCTTTGAGATATCTGAGGATTCTCTTGGCAGCAACTAGATGAGACACCTTTGGAGCAGCCTGATATCTTCCACAGATGCAGGTTGCAAACATGATATCAGGTCTACTTGCTATGAGATACATCAGAGATCCAATGATTGCCCTATACTGATGTAGATCAGTATCCTCCCCCTTAGAGTCGGGACAAAGATTGTGATTTCTGGGTATAGGAGTCTTTGCTGGCTTGCAATCTTTCATATCAAATCTTTTTAAGATGTCTTGAACATACTTAGATTGATTGATAAAGAACCCTTCTTTCATCTGTTTTACCTGAATTCCTAAGAAAGAGTCCAGTTTTCCCATAGAACTCATTTCAAATTTCTTCTTCATAATGCTCTCAAAGTCCTTACACATTTGGTCATGTGATGAACCAAATATGATGTCATCAACATAGACTTGCACGAGCAAAATATCTTTTCCAGACTTTCTTATGAATAAAGTCTTGTCAATGGTACCTCTGGTGTAACCATTCTTCAGGAAAAACTGAGACAAACCTAGGTGCTTGGTGCAACCCATAGAGAGCTTTATCCAATTTGCACACATAAGTGGGGTGCTGTGGGTCTTCAAATCCTGGAGGCTGGCACACATAGACTTCCCTGTCTATATCCCCATTAGAAAGGCACACTTGACATCGAGCTGGTAGACTGTAAAGTTCTTGGATGCTGCATAAGCAAGAAAGATCCTCACTGCCTCAAGTCTTGCAATAGGTGCAAAGACATCAGTGTATTCAATTCCCTCTTCTTGGGTGTACCCTTGAACTACCAGTCTTGCCTTATGTTTGAAGATCAGGCCTCTATCATCTCTCTTGTTCTTGAATACCCATTTTGTGCCTATTGGTACTTGACCGGATGGTAGAGGACATAGGTTCCAAACCTTTTGTCTTTTGAATTGAAGCAATTCCTCTTGCATTGATTCAACCCAACTACTATCTTTCATGGCTTCTTCTACCTTCTTTGGCTCCATCTGTGATAATAAACATGAATACAAACAGACATTCCCATTATGAGTTTGTCCCCTTGTTCTCACGTCTTCAGAAACATCTCCAATGATGTTCTCAGCTGGGTGAGTGTTATGAATCCTGAGCCTAGAAATTACATCCAGTTGCATGGATAGATCCAAATTGGGCATGTTTTGCTCAGGAACTTGAACACTTGGTCCAGCTGATGTCTCACATTCATTCAATTAGGACTGATTGAATGAAGGAGACAACATTAGTATTAGTTGGTTGTGATGCAGCATTAATAGTTGCTTGTTCCTTCAAAATGTTGCTTCCATTAACTTGGTGTCATACATTGTCACAGGATGAGTTTTGAGGCTCACTTTGTTGACAACTTGTTGAAGCTCCACTGGTTCTTGAGATGGTTATGCTATCAGATCTTCCAATTATGGGAGCTTGATTTTCAGCATTTCTTGGAGAACTTGGAAGAGGTCTGGGTAACTCAAACAGTTGGTCATCATTAGAATCACTTTGAGTACCTATTCTAGCTGAAACATTCTCCCAAGAAGGTTTAGAATAGTTTGGAAACAATTCTAAATCAAAGATATGATCAGGTCCATTCCCCTGAACATAAGGAGTGTGCTCATTAACAACAATGTTGGATGATTCCTCAAATTGTTGATTTTTAATGTTGTAAACTCTATAGGCAATAGAGTTGGAGGAATATCCAATAAAGATAGCATCATCTGACTTTTCAGCAAATTTTGCCAAATTGTCCTTTGTGTTAAGTATGGCACACCTGCTGCCAAAGGACCGAAGAAAGCCAATGAATGGTGGCCTCTTGTTCCATAGCTCATAAGGAGTCTTTCCATGTGGCTCAACAATAAAAACTCTGTTCTGCACATAGCATGTAGTGCTGACTGCCTCTGCCCAGAATGTTAGAGGCAGCTTGGAATCAGCTAACATGGTTCGAGCTGCCTCAATAAGTGTCCTATTTCTCCTCTCCGCAACACTATTTTGTTGAGGAGTTCTAGGAGCAGTATACTGTCTGGCAATCCCTTTTGAGTTACAAAATAAGTCAAGAACTTGATTCTTAAACTCAGTCCCTTGATCACTTCTAATAATCTTAACCTTGTGATCACTTTGATTTTCTATTTTAAGAATAAAAGATTTTAAGGTTTCAGCAGTTTCATCTTTAGTTCTTAAAAAAAATACCCATGTAAATCTAGTAAAATCATCAACGATCACAAGGCAGTATGATTTCCTTCCAATGCTCATTATACTTGTGGGACCAAATAGGTCCATGTGCAATAAATGTAATGGAGTGGTGATAGAGTTAACTACTTTGGATTTATGAGATGCTCTGAGTTGCTTTCCTTTCAGAAATGCAACACAGTTATCTTTGCAGAGAAATTACTTTTTAGGCAAACCATGTACCAAGTTATTTTTAACCAATTTATTCATGGTTTTAAAATTTACATGACACATTCCTTTATGCCTTAAAGTTGACTCATCACCATCAGCTTTGGAAAGAAAGCATGATACTTTACCTAATGGGGAAGCATTGTTCATATCCAGCTTGTACATATCCCCTTTTCTGGGAGATCTAAGAAGCACCAATTCCTGAGTAATTGTCATCCCAGGTTTGAGGATAATGCACTCATGTACTGTGAAAAGCATTTGGGGCTTTTGATCACAAAACTGAGAAACACTCAAAAGATTAAGTTCAAGCTGCTTGAGAAAGTTTACTTTGTCGATTCTTAACTTGCCGTTGGATACACTTCCTCTGCCAGAAATGTATCCTCCAGCCTCACCTCTAAATTGAAGAGGACCTCCATCAGAATGTTAAAATTATTGAATAAGAGATCTGTTTCCAGTCATGTGCCTGGAGCATCCACTATCTACAATCCATACATTGTCATTTTTGTCATGTGGATGTCCCTGCACATATAGTGAAAAAGTTAGTTTTTATTGGAAACCCAAGCCTTGCTGGTCTTGGGCTTTTCCAATGATGAGGATTTAATTGAACCAAAGTGTATGCATGGAGGTTCAATAGATGTTTGTGAAGAAGAGGTTTGGGCTGTAGCATCTTGTTTGATCTTCCAATCTATCTCTTGGCTGATCAATGTAGATGAGCTTGATGAAGCTTGGGCAGCATGGCATACCTCCGAGGCTTCTTTCTTCTCGAAAGAAGCTTTCCTCACCTTTTCTTCCGAAGCAGTCTTCTTTTCGGAAGGTTTCAAAGGAACTCTTTTGTTCTTTTGACTTTTCTTAGCCTTATCTTCCAAGAATTTTCTCTTCGGAAGAATGAGTTTCTTTCGAAAGCAACTTTGCTTCGGAAACAAGCTTTCCTTTCCTCATCACTCGTACCATGTGATAGGGTCCAAATGTGAAACCCTCCTTGACTCCTTCTTTCTTAACATTATTTGCATAATGTGCGCTTGCAGGATTATAGTAAAATCTTTTGCCATATGGTTTTGCAGACCACACATTATGCATGCAATGTTAATCTTTGTGGGATGTGAACACTATCGTTTCTTGCTCTTTTTGTCTTCTTCAACAGTCCTCTCCTTCGACTTCTGATCCTTTAGCAGGACAGGAGTGCTGGTATTACACTCCTTTCTAGGAGCAGAGTTTCCAACCACCTGGAACCCGGTTGAAATGAACACACCCTTTTGTTTTGGGTCTATCTTCAGCTTGGATTCAGCCATTTTCTTGGCAGTTTTTCTTCTGGATTTGGTGGTTAGGGGTTGATTATCACGGGTGGGAATGGGTTGATTTACATGATCCTTCCCTGTGATGGTCTCCATTGTTGCATCACTTTTCAACTCATGAGGTGGTGGGTCAACAATTGGAACCTCTTGCTCTTTGGTCCCGCATCTTGGTTGGCTGATAGACTCATAAGAATGTGGTGGAGCAATTTCATTGGTTCCCAATCCACCTTTGTTTTGATAACAAGTTTTTGAGTAGGAGGATGATGCAAGAATGGCTTGGAAGTTTTGCTCAGAGATAGCGTGCTTCCTGGCTTGTGCCTCAGCTGTGACTAGCTGGGCTTGAGCCTCACTCAATTTGGAGATTAAATCTTTGATTTGAGTCCTATAGTTGGTATGTTCATGTTTTAAAAACGACACAGTTTTCTCCAACTCTTCAATTTTCATTTTATAGTTAGATTCAACCCTTTTAAAATCACTTTTAAGGATATTCAAAGACTCAATATCAGATTTAATTTTCATATTATAGTCCTGATACAATTTAACTTTAGCAATGCATGCTGGAGTACAGAGGTGTTCAAATACCTTGCTGTCATCAGTTCCAGCCATCAATGCTTGAGCAGGAGTCAAATCCTGCACCATGAAGCTCCAGTCCACCTCTTGAGCGAAAGCAGCTATGTGTTGTTCAGTTGACTTCCCAGTGGCTTTAGGTGTGGAGGGATGTGTGGAGGCTTGAGAGGTTCCCGGATAGGATTTGGGAGCCTTGCATTCCCTGGCAAAATGGCCAAGTTGGTTACAGTTGTAACAATTAGCCTTTGTCTTGTCAAACCTGAACTTGCTGTTAGTTGGATTTTGGGGAAATTGCCTTCCAGTTCTCTTAAAGAACTTTTTTGCCCTGTAAGTTAACAGAGCCATCTATTGGACAATATCCATGTACTAAACATTATCTGGGCAGAAACATTCCAGATCATCAAAGCAAAACTGAAAATCACTGGAATGCCCATTTCCTGAGACAAAGGAACAGCTGTCCTGGAAAGGACTTGACTGAGCGTGTTGAGACCTTGGAGTCTCAGGAAAGGTAATGTATGGCCCTGAAGAACAGGATGGCTGCTGGGAGTAAGTCAGGTACTGCTAAGGTTAGGGGTTCTTGAGCCTTCAGCAACCATTAAAGCATTGCTAGGAGGAAGCCTTGAGGGTCTGCTTACCTGGTGGCCTCTCTTGTTTTCCATCTCTACACGGTATCCATCAAGGATGCCATATAGTTCAGTCATTGTGAGAGAGTTTAAGTTCTCTGTCCTTTTGATAGAGACACAGTAGAAAGTCCACTCATTTGGAAATGCACTCATGAACTTTCTTGAGAGATCTCTCATCTCAAGAGTCACTCCCATAGACTGAAGTGATGAAATAAGATCCATATACTTGAAGTATTGCTGGCTAAGGGTCTCTCCAGCAATATAAGTAAAGTTTTCAAGCTGTTGCTTTAGGGAATCTTTCTTGGAGTCATTGGAGCTGGCATACATCTGAGACAAAGTATCAAAGAGTTCTTTGGCTGACTGGCAATGCTCAAATCCCACCATGATGGAGTTGGGTATGATAGTCATAAGAACAGTCATTGCTTTTCTATCGATCTCTAGTTGCTTGTGGTCTTCATCAGAATAGTCTTCAACAGCCTTCTCTATCATAGCACCATTTCCAGCCGGTGCTGCAACCTTTGGCTTGTAAGGGCCATAGGTGATAGATTTCCACATCATGCTGTCTTGATACCTAATGAAACCGTTAATACGTCTGCTCCAAGATCTGAAGTTTTTAGGGGTGATGATGGGTGCTTTAGACATCGTCCCCATTTCACCTTCAGATGATTTTTGGTTGAGGGCCATTTTGAGTGAGGTGAGAGTATTAGTGAAGAAAAAGGTTGATTTGGATGGTAAGATTTCACAATCAAGAGCCTAAGAAGCTCTGATACCAATTGCAGGATCGGTTTTTATCACTCAACACAAGTATTATCTCTCAAACTCACTAAGTCACTTGGTTAGATGATATAGAATCCCTTAAGAGTTGATAGTAATATACTAAGTGAACAACACACAAGAAGATAGTTTTTTCAAGATACTTGTATATATTACTTCTCAACTCAAAGTGCTACAAGACTCTCACAAGCATGTTTACAGAGTTACAATGAGAAACTATATATACTAATATCTATAGCCGGTTATACTTCGATTCCAGCTGGAAACTTACAACTAAAGCAAATACTACATTGCTAAAGGTAAGGTATCCTAGATAAAATACTATCTAAGATTTGGTAGTCATGTCCATTACTTACCTTTTGTCACCAACCAAAGTTGGTAACTGTACTAACTAATAAGCAATGAACAGTTGAATAAAGTATGGTCAACTAAATGAGCGTGGGAAAGCACCATGCAGTATATCAGAGACTGCAGCGGATCTGTCAGAAGGACCATACTTATGTCCACTGGTTCATAGTAGGTTCATCCGAAGGTTAATTGGCTTCGGAAGAATAAGTTCTTCTGAAGCCACTTATACTTCGGAAGAGTCTACTTCTTCCTAGGCTTGATGATCTTCAGGACTTTATACTTCGGAAGTCTTTGTCTTGAACTCTTCTAAGTGTTGAACTTTGCAAGAAGGAAGACTTTGTCTTCGGAAGTTAGAGTTCCTCTTCGAAAGCTCTTTCAGCCTTGACCTTCAGAAGTTCACCTTTTGCCTTCGGAAGTTCTTCATCAGTTGCACCGAAAATGTTCTAAATGTTTGTTTTGGTTGCAGCAGCCTTACTTGATCCAACAAACTCCCCCTAGGCTGATGCTACCAAAACCTCACTTGTTTCTACTTCTTAAAACTTTCAGCACTAAGGAGAGAAGATGTTTATCTGTCTCTTTGTTCTTTCCAGATTTAATGCTGAGAAGTTTGTACAAATCCTTCGTAGAAAGCAGATCAAGTCTGTCACTCTGAATGATATGTACCCTTTGTTGTGACCCTCTGAAAAGAGTTAGTTGACGGGAGTTGTAGTCATACTCCCATCTAACTATAGATTCCAATTCAGGACCTTCAACCTTTTGAAGAAAGGCTTTGCCTTTGATTGGTGATCCTTCCTTTCCATCCATCTCTCTCAGCTTCAACTCTTCTTCAATCTTGGCCCTTGTAGTTAGTTCAGCCAGATGAAGATTGCTCAGATGATTTCTGATGTAAGCAGCTACCTCAGAGTTGGAGGGATTGAAGAGTGGTTTCTCTGCTAACTCAGCAATATCAAATCTTCTTAAGTTTAGCAAAGAGGAGGCATTAAGCCTGTTGATCTCACCATTCTCTCTTTCCACAACAAAGTTGTGAGAAGAGTCTTCGATCCTCCACTGGACTATTTTCTTCCTAGGAACAAGTGGTTGGGATGGTAATTTGTCTTCCTTCCTAGTGTCCAGTAGAGTCACCATCTTTCTTCTTAGCTTCTTCTCTTCTTCTTCAAGAGAGTTAGAGTTAGTTGCCATGAGTTTGAGAGCCTGGTCTAGTGTTCCTCTAGGTAGATCAAGGAATTGTTCTCTTGTGAGGGAACATGAGGCGCCATCAATGAAGGTTAGCTTGATGGACCCCTCCTCGCAAGAGATATCGCTCAGTGTAGTACATTTGATGAGCTTCCTCTTGATCTCCTTAAACTCTTCTAAGGTCAAAGGTTTAGAAGGTTGAGAGGATGACTTGGGTGGCTGTTGGGTAGATTATGGTTGGGTTCTGGGGAGTGTTTTGTGTTTAAGGATAAGTAGTGGAGGTGGTTGTTTTGACGGAATTGGTGTGGGAGAGGGTATGGATGATGGTGTGGGCTCGGGAGTGTTTTGCAGGGTATTATCAGAGGTTTATTCATGACTTCTCATAGATTGCATCGTCATTGATGACCGTATACCAAATGGAGGTAAAGTTTGAATGAGGAAAAAGTCAAAAGGATGCGTTCCAAGAACTTAAGAAAAGATTAACTCAAGCACCTATTCTAACACTTCTCGATGGGAATGAAGATCTAGTGGTTTACTTTGATGCCTCATATTTGGGGCCAAGATGTGTCTTAATGCAATGAGCAAAGGTTATAGCATACGCCTCTTGACAGCTAAAGACTCATGAGGTTAACTACCCTACCCATGATTTGGAATTAGCCGCGATCGCATCTGCGTTCAAAATATGGAGGCACTATTTGTATGGTTTCAAATGTACAAAATTAAAGGATCTTACGAGCTAGATTATTTCTTGAAGAAGAAAGATTTAAACATGAGAAAATGATGATAGTTGGAGCTACTAAAGAACTATGATTGCAAATCCGTTATCACTCGGGCAAGACTAATGTTGTATCCGACGCTTTGAGTCGTAAAGAAAGACATGAACCAATTCATGTGAAATTATATTAGATTCTATTGACGCTAGATATTATGGAACAGATATGTCGGGCTCAAGTGGAAGCCTTAAAAGACCAGTATATTGTTAGAAAAGGAATGAAAAAGGACAAGTATCAGGCTTGGAAGAGAATATTTATGGTGTTAAGATCAAGACAAGATGACTATCGATTCCTTGTTATGGAATCTCAGAACGAAAATACTAGATGAAGCTCATAAGAATATATACTCAATTCATTCGGGCACTACCAAGATATATCAAGATCTGAAAGAATTATTTGTGGTCGGGAATAAAGAATTAGGTAGTTTAGTAAGTGAGTAAGTGTCTAACTTGATTACAAGTCAAAGCTGAACATCAAAAGCCCTATGGAACAATCCAACCTTTGAATATACATGTGTGGAAATGGGAACATGTCATGATGGATTTGTATAACCAAGTCGCCAAGCACCTCCAAGGGTCATGATACTGTATGAGTAAGTGTAGACCAGCTAATAAAGAGTGCATATTTCTGACCCATAAGGTAACATTTACATTAGAAAGATTAGCTAAACTATTCGTCAAGAAGATTATAGCTGAACTATAGTCTCAGATAGAAATAGGTGTTTCATGTCAAAGTTTTTAAAGAGGTTCCATGATGCAATGGGAACCAAATTGTATATCAGCATTGCTTATCACTTGTAGATTGAAGGGTGATTAGAGAGGACAATTTAGACCTTAGATGACATGTTGTGTGTATGTATATTGATTTTGGTGGTAATTAGGATGACCACTTGTCACTTACTAAGTTCTCTTATAATAATAGTTAGCATGCAAGTAGTAGTATGTCTCTTTACGAGATGTTATATGGAAGAAGGTGTAGGACACCTATATGTTGGGATAACATTGGAGAAAGGAAATTAGAAGGTTTGGAAGTAGGGGATAACACAATAGAGAAAGTTACGAAGATTAAAGCTTTCATGAAAGCCACCAAGGATAGACAAAAGTCTTATGCAGACAAACGGTGCATGCTGATTGAGTTCAATGTTGGTTAAGGATTATGCTAAAAGTCTCATAATGGAAGGGAATCATACATGTCCAAAGTGGGGAAAATTAAGGCTTTGGTATATAGGACCTTTCAAGATTAATGATCGAGTTGAGTTAGTAGCCTACAGGCACGAATTACCAGCCGAGCTTAGTGGGATTCACCCTACTTTTCATGTGTCATAGCTACGAAAATGTGTAGTGGAAGAAGATGCTCACTTACCACTGGGCAATGTCAAGGTAGAGATTAGCTAAATTATGTTGAGAAACCAGTAGGCATATAGGACACCGAGGAAAAGAAACCGAAGAATAAGATAAACAAGTTAGTTAAGGTCCAATGGAAATATCGCAAGGGATCCAATGTAACATGGAAACCTTAAAAGGAAATGAGACAATTTTATCCTCAAATATACAACGAATAACAGGTTTCGAGGATGAAACCTAAATAAGGGAGATGAACTTGTAACAACCTGAAAATATTTAAAAGAAGGAAGAAGGGGGCCGAATATTCTTTTAAATGGAATTTGATTACTAAAGGAAGTGCAATGGGGGTTTATGTAATACAACCCTAAAAGGTCAATATATAGAGGACCTTGACAGCCTAATGCAAGCATTTCTATAAAGAAAGAGGTTGTTAGAGAGAAAAGTTGGTGTCCTAGAGATAGAAAGTTCAAGAACTCAATCAAAGTACCAATTTTTACGTTTAAAATGTTAGGTTTAAGATAGATCTATGTTTATAGGGTGTTATTACACCATTTCAATAGATAAAGTTGACACCTTTACGTGTGTTTATGTAAATCTTGGTTCTTACTCAGCAGGTTAAGGTTTCTCTAGAGTTTGAATCAAAGGTGAGTTCTGGATCCCCGCTTCTATGTTTTTCGTAGCTTTTGGGAATGATGTGCATGCTTAAAAATGTCTTGTATGTAGATCTAATATTTCATGATATAAAGTTACCACCTTTGTTTGTTCATGTTATGTTAAATCTATATTCTTGTTCAAAGTTTATGTATGAACCCTAGAGTTCATATGAACATCCTAAAGATTTTCCAAGAAATTTAATAGAGTAACTTTGCATGATTCCTAGCTCAAACGGATAGAGTACACCCATTGTTACTAAATAGCTAATCGTATTTCCCATGTATCCACAGTTGTTCACAGCTAAGTATAAGAAATGTGCATAAGTATGAAAGCCTAACCCGCATTTTGTTAACGCGGCCTCATTTGTTTCTTAACCACATTAACCTGTCCAAGTATGGTCAATACGAAAGGGTCAAGTGTTGCTCGCATTTATTAACTTAGCCGTATTTCAAAACTGTTGTTTGTATTTGTTAACTCCGCCTCAATACTGAGTTTGTTATGTGCATTTGTTAACTCAGCCGCATTATTTAACTATTACCTGCATTTATTAACCTTCACCCATGTTTAATTAATTCATCTGCATTAGTCAAGTTACCCACATTCGTTCCACTCAACACATTTCCACATATTTTCTTGTAACACCCGGAAATTTAAAAGTAGAGATAAAGTGAAGAAAAAGAAAGAAAAGCAAAATAACCCAAGTTGAGGGGTTAAAGTTGTGCAAGGGGCAAACTTTATTATTAATTTGTTCAAAGGTGGCATGGCCGCCCACCTCTCTTGCACATCACCTTTCTATCGATCTTCTAGAGAGAGAAAGAGTAGAGAATTCTCTTGAGTTTTAGAGAATGAGAAGAAGAGGCTGATTTCGGGTTAGTTTTCTGATTTTTAGGTTGTTCTTGGTTGATTTTCAGCCTTCGAGTATGTGCTTATGTGCTTGTATGTGTGTTCGGTTGTGTGTTTTGGTGTTTTAGGTGTTTGAACTCATAAGCATTCGGATTTGAAGGAAGTCTTACTCAAAAGTTGCAAGAGGTGAGTTCTAGATCCCCGTTTTTAAATGTTCTAACTTGTTTTGGGGCTGGAAATGCATGTTCTAATGTTTTTATTAAAGTTGGGAGTGTACCCGTATGAATGTGTGCGCCGTGTTGTGGGTGGGTGTATGTTCGGGATGATTTATGATTGTGTTCATGTTGTATGCTTGTTTTGATACTTAGTATGCTAGAAACTAGACTAGAACAGGTTAGAATGATGATTTGGGTTCTGAAAATAAGGTTAGTTAGAAAACAGTTGGCCATGCGCCTAAGTGCTCATGCACTAAGGCCATGCGCCCAAATAGTACTCATACGCCTAGAATTATGCCCAGGTGCCTAAGTGTGCCCATACACCCAACTGCCCAAACGCCTAAGTTCCCATGCGCCTAAGTAAGGCTCATACTCCTACATAGTACCCATGCGCCTAGAAACCTGCCCATGCGCCTAAGTAAGGCTCGTGCGCCCCAATAGTGCCCATGCGCCTGAGTCACCCATGCGCCTAAGTATTCATGCGCCCACATAGTGTCCATGCGCTTAATGCCTTAGAAAATATTCTGAAATTTTGGGAAAAAGAGATTTTTAGGCCATGACTTGGAATGTTTCCGGGGGTGATGTATGATGATGTTATGCATGTTTATGACCTGTTTCCTTTATGTTTCTTATTATGTATTATTACGTGGCTTTACGTGGTGTGATTATGATAATGAACGTAAAGTAGTATCTTAACTAAGCGAAAGATCTAAGATAATGAAAGTGGAACATAATGAATGAATGAATGAAAGTCTTGCAAGCAAAAATGTAAGGAGGTTTACAACTCCTTGAGAGTTGTTAGCTCAACTTTGTGTCATACAGCGTGCGATCTTGGCTGACCCATAAGGGTTCACACACAGGGGAATCAGTCTTGGTGACTGTTCCATACGTGCGATATGGGATCCTTGTCGATAAACCCTAGATTAGTTGGCTTCGTGCCCGAGAGGGGGGGTTTAGTATATGACAGGATCTAGATAGAAGTGAAAGATGATGTAAAGTGCGAAAAGTATGAAAAGAACGATGATGGAAGATAATAAATATTACTTTGATGTATGTATGATGTGTGATCACATGCGAAAGTATGAAAAAGTTTTAATGAATGGAAGGTAATATGAATATTTTTATAAAACTAGAACTCACTCAGCAACGCTGACTTTTATGCATTTTCAGTTGGCAGGTAATGGTTGCTGAGGATGGCACGGGGTGAAGCTACTTGGCAAGTTTTGGATGGCATCCATTTTATGTTATAAACGATGTTTTGTAATGTTAACAACATTGTATTATTTGGCAAAAGCAATTATTAATATATGAAATGGTTTTTGTATAAATTATTCCGCTGCAATGTTTTAATGATTTGTAATGTGATTTAAATATCATGTGCGATGAATGTCCAACTGTGAGTGTCCCGGGAACGGGGCCTTACATTTCTCCTATTGACTATACCCATGAAGAATTGATGATTAGTTATAGTCACCATAATTAATCAAAGTCAAAAAGGGACTTAAAGAAGTATGAAAATGCGATATTTCCTTTCCTAGGAAATTATTAGCTTGTCTTGCCTAATGTAATGCATGGATTATTAGCTTGCTTCGCTTAAATGCAATGCATGGATTTTTAGCTTGATTTGCATAGTGTAATGCATGAATTATTAGCTTGCTTTGATTAAAGGCAATGCATGGATTATTAACATGCTCTGCTTAGTGCAATGCATAGATTATTAGCTTGCTTTGCTTAGCGCAATGCACGTCTTAGTAGCTTGCTTTGCTTAGACCAATGCATAGTTTTTGATAGCTTGCTTTGGTTAGTGCAATGCTTGGTTTACTAGCTTACCTTTCTTAGTGCACAACATGGATATGTCACCTTGCCTAGTGCTTGTATCAGCATGCCATGCCAAGGGCATGAATAATGTTCGCTATCCAAGATGGAGTTCAATGGGTAGATATGTCATATTTCTAAGTTAGTGATGTCTCAATAATGTGTGGTGTCACTCTTCAAGATTTCAAAGTGTTAGTGACTTTGTGTTTTTAAACTAAAACTAGAGCTCACTCAACAATGCTTACTTTTAGTATGCATGTCATGTAAATCCATGTGTAGCTAAGTTGATGGCGTATAGACATGATGAAGCTCCCCTGTCAAACACTAGCATTCAATTTCAAAGTTTAATTATGTTAATAAATATTTGAACAATGAACTTGTGTTATGTAACTGACCAGTAATCATGATCTAAATGTTGCATGAATTTATATTTCCACTACTTGTTTTTAATGAAATTTTTAGTTTAAAAATTATGGTTATATAAATTAAACCTACTATGAGGTTACCTGGTACTGGAACCATACACTCAAGAAATCTTAAACCAATCAGAAATCAAGTATGTAAATCAAGCCTTTGGTGTTTCATTTTGGAAGAGGCAATTAACAAAACTAAACTGGTCTATCGGGACTTAAATTCCAGATACAACTCTTGGTCTTTATAAAAGGCTTCCACTTGCTTCAAGATCTTCATCTTGATCTTTGGCCTTGTTGGATTTTAATCTTCTTGTTTCATCTTCGTATTGCCTTGATCTGTAACAACCACAGATTACAATAAATTTAAAATAATCTATTCTATTACTTTGGGCTTCCAAAATATCCAAAAATAAACATAATACAAAACCATATGTCTAGGCTTCATTTACAAAGAATACAATAATAAACCAAATGCAAAGAATGCAATCTTTTCTCAAACTAAAACTTTTCGACCAAATAAAACAGGACTCCAATTATATAACTAAAGATGTTAAAACTTTTCAAAAAAAGAAAACCAGATTGCAATTTTATAATTAAAGTTGAGTATTTGTTTGCAAAAGTGGCTCTAATACCATTGTTGGGATTCATGCTTTGGTTTTAGTACGCTTTTAAAATACTTAGTAGAAAAACACAATCACAAATCTAGGTTAAACTATGGGTTGCCCACTAGGAGTCTAGTTGCCAACCAAATATTCAAATAACAACAACAACAACAACAACCGTTGGGTGGTTATGAATTATATCTTCTCAATAATTTCTTAGATCACTGTCAAAACAAAAACACCATGTGCTAACTATCCAATGACTAGATGCGGCCTCATGAAATTGAAGTGCCAACCTTGATCATTGTGCAAATTTAGATCTCTATTCAAATTTACTCTTGAACCTAATAACCAAAACATGTGGTAAGGATGGTAGTGGTGTACACGTGAATTGATGATCGGCTGGCAGTAGTGAGAGGTGATCGTGACAAAAAGGGGAAGGGAGAGAGAGTTAGGGATTTGGGGTATTATTTGTGTATATGATTTCAATACTCCAATAACCTTATTTAAAATTAACTTTGTCCCCAAGTTAGATTAATTATAAATAAAATCTAACTCCTTTTGTTATCCATTTGACAATCATAAAATAACCAACAATTTTAATTATAATTAATTGCATAACAATTATATAATTAATATGTTCAATCAACTATTAATTTATTATGTATATTGTGTATTTATAATCAATCGTTTATTTTGTAATTCTCAATTACAAAGCTACTCAATTAGTTTTTCCTTTCGTAAATCTAAATTGAGAATATGTTGCACCATTATTAGTTGTTTCAAAAATAATTATTTCACCAATTTGTCCTTTCATGAAAGACTTGTTTAACATTTTGAATAACTTATTGCTTATTATTACTTGTGACTTGTTTAACCCTTTAAGCAATCTATTGGATGTTGTTACTAATGGTGTAACTTTTTAATCTTACTTTGATAGTCTGTATATGTCATTTCCATTCCATTTTCAATCTTTACTATTGTTTATTAATCAGATCTATGTCTACTATGAGTAGAGTTTCATACTAATCAACTCATATATATATTCAAGGCTATATTCATACCCAAAGCTATATTTCTATTATTAAAAATTTCAACTTTACATGTGAAACCATAGATTTAAGAAGAATAAACATGTAAATATGCATATTAGCCGAAAAGTAGTATAAAAATGACGTATGGGGATCTAGAACATACCTTGTGATGGACGAGCACAACTCCTACAACCAAGATGAAGAAACTGTAGATCTACAAGCAAGCATGTGTATAATTATTAATTTCATCCTTCTACACGGTTAAAATCAACATTTAAATATAGATGTAAGTTAAATTTATCAACTAGTGTGAGAAACTCATACCTTTTGCTTCTTTGTTTTTATTTGTTTTTCTAAATTAACATCTCTCTCTTTACTTCTTTTATTATGTTTCTAGAACGAGAAATAAGAAAGGTGGTGGCCCTTATCCTTTTATAGGGTACCTTAAGATACTGAACATTTTTTTTGTTACCTTTGATACTTGACTTTCCTTTAAAACTATAACATTCTTTTTATTTTCCTGTAATTGGTTTTTACCAAATATTCCAGTCGTTACATGTAAGCAGTTTTCATATAATTACCGGTTGCTTTTAGATGGCCATGTGTTGATCTAAGAGGTTAAAGAGATAATATAGTCTTGTTGGAGTGAGAAATCTCCAACAATAAATGATTTCACTTTTGGCTTTTTGAAATGGTATTAGGACGAACTACAAAAAGACATTATGGTGTTTATTGTTGACTTTTTTATTAGGTTCGTGGTCCCTTAGGTGTAATGCCATTTTCATCACTTTGATTCCTATAGTTTTATTCCAAATGTGGCGAAGATTCTAGATCGATTAGCTTGTCAAATGTCATTACAAAATTACTACAATGATTTTGGCTAATCGTTTGGCTGAAGTCATTGGTGTGGTGTTTAGCAAAGCGTAGTCAGCCTTTAGTTCTCTGGCTTAAATATGGGAGAAAATATAATGATTTTCAAATCAATTCTTAAAAGGCATTAAATTATTTGTGTAGGGAGTACTTATGAAGCATGATGAAGTTTATGGGTTATGATCATATATGGATTTGATGGATCAAAGGTTGTTGAAGTTTGTGGGTTCTAATCGTATATGGATTCGACAGATCAAAGGTTGTTTAGAGTTTTCTAGATCTTTAATTTTGGTAAATGTTAGCCCCATAAAGGAATTTTAGATGGCTTGAGGTTTGAGGAATGAAGATCCACTTTTTTATTTTATTTTCATTCTTGCAAAAAAGATCTTCATGTTACTATTATAGATGCTATTCGAGCACATTTCTTTTACGGGATCAAGTGTTAAGAATTAATTTCTTTAGCTATTCTTTTTATGTCAATGACGTTGTTATCATAGAGAATAAATTAAAAGAGAATATAAAAAACTTGGTTGCACTTATTAATTGGTTCTATCTAGTTTTAAAATTAAAAGTTAATCTTCATAATTTAATCTTTATGGAGTGGGGGGTGATTTCTTAAAGGTCTAAATATTTGCTATCATTTTTGGTTATAAAGCGAACAAAATCGTCTTTATTAACTTAAGATTATGCCTCCTTGATAGCCGACTCCAGTCAAATAGTTTCATTGGCACTCTTGTTGTTGTTGACTTCTGTTCATCATGCACTATTCCAACTGTCTGTGCTTGGCTTTGAGTCACTATTTCCCCACCATCGTTGCTATGAGTACCTTTCTTTTCGACTGTCTTTTCCACCTATAATAAATTTTCAGATGATTAGTCTTGCCTATTGGATGGTGATGCGTCGATCTAAGGGGTTAAAGAGACAATATAGTCTTGTTGGAGTGAGAAATCTCCAACAACGAATGATTTCACTTCTGGCTTCTTGTAATGGTATTAGGATGATCTACAATAAGACGTTATGGGGTTCATTATTGACTTTTTCCTATTAGGTTTTAGGACTATTAGGTGTTATGCCTCTTTCATCTCTTTGATTCCTAAAGTTTCTAGTCTATAGGTGATGAAGATTCTAAACTGATTAGCTTGATAAATATGCATTACAAAATTTTTACAATGACTTTGATTAATCGCTTGGTTGAAGTCATTGGTTTGGTGTTTACCAAGGCATAGTCGGCCTTAAGTTGACTGGTTTAAATAAAGGGGAAAAGAAATAATGACTTGCAATATCAAATTTAAAAATGCATTAAATTATTTGTCTAGGGAATACTTATTTAACATGATGAAGTTTATGGATTATGATTATATATGGATTCAATAGATCAAAGGTTGTTGAAGTTTATGGGTTCTCATCATATATGCATTCAATGGATCAGGATTGTTTAGAGTCTACCAGATCTTTAGTTATGGTTAATGTTATCTCAATAGAGGAATTTTTGATGGTAGAGGTTTGAGGCACGGATATTTACTTTCCTATTTTCTTTTTATTAGGGCGAAACAAGATCTTCATGTTACTAGTACAGATTCTATTCAAGCATGTTTTTTTATGGGCTCAAATGTTAAGAATTAGATTTCTTATTATCTTCTTTTTATGTAGATGGTGTCATTATCATGAGGAATAAATTAAAGATAACACTAAAAATTTGGTGACACTTCTTAATTGATTCTATCTACTTTTGAGATTTTATGTTAATCTTCATGATATAATCTTAGAGATTTAGAGATTTGCTATTACTTTTTGTTGTAAAGCCAAAAAACTTCTTTTTATATACTTAGGAATACGCTCACTGATAGACAACTCCACTCAAAAAGTTTCATTGGTACTCATGTTGTTGTTGACTTTTTTTTTCCCATGCATTATTCAAGCTGTCTGTGGCTTGCTCTAAGTCAATATTGCCCTTTCCATCTTTGCTATGTGTATCTTTCCTCTCAGTCGTCTTTTCTATCTATAATGTCTGGGACACCAACTTTGTCATTCAAGGTAGTAACTCAAATCATGATAAGCATTCTTAATTTTTCACTACAATGATGAAGTATGATTGACTCCATCCTTACTTTCAATGTCGCATGCATCTTTTTTCATGATTAGCACTAGTAGCCAAACCTAATTTATCATAACCATTATTTAATATACACATACATTCATACTTTCCATCTTTACTATTATTGCAATAACTTTAATCTTCACTTTAACTGTACTATAACATTAAAATCAACTTTACATATTCACATGTAGCTACCTATACGAGCATTCTTTATTTGATCTCGTTTTCATTTTAAGTTTAGCAATGAAAGTGCTCAAATATCTTAAACTGTGATTTTGATACAAACTTCTAAGGCCTTGTTGTGACGAGGCCCAACAGTTGGATTTTCACATCAAAAATATTATTCTTAAATTTTAAACAAAAATTCATTCATTAGAACAAAATTAAATATCATTACACAATCCATTGTCTTAAAATTACAATATACTCTTTAATGAATCAGGTCTTTTAACTAGAATACCAGTTTCGAACATAGCCGGGTAACTTCCCATTCCATGCCAACCTTTTATTCATTGTTTGTACTTGTGAAGCTAATATGCATACAAAATTTAGTGTCGCTTAGTGAGTTGTAGTTTTAACTCTAGTAAAATGATTTAACACACTTAATTTCTATCATACTATAAGTACACATGAGTATACTTTAATATTATCTGTTACTTTAAACTGTCTCTTTAGCTTTTAACAATATTTTAACAAGTACTTTACTTTAAATTACTTTATCTTTATTTTCAAGCTAATACAAGTATATAGCTTCTTTAGCGGATGATCTAGCAAAAATTACTAGGCTTTTGTTGTGTGAGCATACTCAGGGTATGGCTCCTTTTAAGGTGAACATGCACAAGGCAAGACACCTAGAATGTGTAGAATGCAAGGGTCAATATACCAAAGGCACAACTGTTATAAGGTGAACATGCACATGACCATTCTTGTCTCAATTGAGTATGCACAAGGCATGACACATATAAGGTGAGAATGTTACCAATGCAAACTCCGTTAGCTGTGTTTGGAAGACTTTGAATTTTAGTTTTCAAATATTTACTTTGGTATTTTTTGTCTAATGTATTATTCTTTACTTTTATTGTTATTAGCTTTGTCACCCTTTAACTCTTTATCATAATAGAATTATACTTTGTCTCTAAATCCTACAATCACTATCATTACTTTATTGCTTTACCTTGCTTTATCTACGTTATACTTTATCTCTTTATTTATAGCATTATTTAACCCTATACTATCACTATATTTAATTAATTTAAAATTTATACTTCATACTATACCTTACATACTATCACATTCTCATTGTTTACATTACCTAAGTATAAGCTAGGTTAGTTATAGAGAAGAAACTTTAGATACAAAGACAAACTTACTTACGGGAGGTTCTTTAGGATTTTCTCTAAGTATGGTTAGTTACCAGGAAAGGGTAATTCCAAAGGCTTTAAGTTTAGTTATGGAGGTATAGCTTAGTTACAAAGGTTGAAGATCAATTTTTGAAGTTTGAGCAAACATTTGGCTAAATATCAGTAGATATGGAGAGCTAGTTTACATATGGAGGTTGTTTTTCACTTATGGTGTCCTTACTATGAAATCTGTGTATGTTTAGGAGTTATATGAAGATGAAATTCTAGTTATGAAGGTGCAAACTTAGTTGTAGGGACTTTGTGTTCACTTTTGCCTAAGTATTAGGACATACATAGGCACTTTACAAGCAAAGGTACAGACACGGGCCTATGATTTCACCTTTCTTCCCAAGTGTGGAGACTTATGGAATGTGAGGGAGATGCGAGGGCAGTTACTACAAACACTTCTCTACAACTATCAGTGCAGAGGCTATGAATCACTTACGCAGGCACTATAGTGCACCAATCATTATTGTAAATGTTTCTTTAACATTTATACATGATTTCCTTTCATCTTTACTATATCTAGGTACTATCTAAATAAGGTAAATTATTCTTTATAAATTAAACATGATAATACATGCAAGCATTGTTAAAACCATAGTTACTTTCATATACATATAAACTTTACGTATCAAATTTATTAACTTTCATATAAACTAGATTTGGTATATATGCATATTGGCCAAAAAAACATAAAAGCATGTAAAAATATGGGGATCTATAAGTCACCATAGATGGGCTTTGAAAATATGGACACTAGAGTTTAAACAAGACCGCTCTTGCAAGAGCATTAGACGCTTGAATATATTGGTTTTGGACAATGGGTTATTGTTGGAATTGTAATTGGTTTGGATTGAACTTGTACCGTTTGTTTTGGTTTGGGACTTTTGGATTATTTGTGCATTTGTGGAATAACGTTATGGTATTTATTGTTCTTGACACTTGTTCTTTTCTATCAGGCAATGTCATTTTCTGTTGATGAAGAATTCCTTTTGAGATTCTCTTAGACCCCAATGTGTTATGAAGAACCCGTCTATCGCATCCTTATGTTTCTGCTACTAGCGAGGGTGTGACATAGTAGTATTAGAGCTATTGGTTATAAAGAATTCGATATATTATTTGACCTAGATTATAACCTAAGTACCCACATGAAGTATGCGTAATAGGTATATGTGTGCACTATTATACATGTGAATGTTCTATGTGCATTATGAGTTGTTCTACGTAACCTATCTTACGTGCTACTTGTGATGTACTTATTTGGAAAATTTTGGACATCATATCATTTATGTGTATCTTGAGAAAACATTAGGTATGGACATCCACTATTATGCACTTGAAAAATATTTGCTACATTGATAAGTGTTGCTATAAGTATTCTTTTAAAGGACTTAGGTTGTTAAGCCAACCTTCATTTTGTGTGTTTGTTAGTGGTACCTGTGTTGTATGAGCCTTTATTTATAACTTGTGGGTTAAATCTTGGGAGATGGACATGCTAGCTGACATCACACCAAATGACAAAAGACATGGCGTACTCAGGTCATATGACTACCTTATCGAATTTTGGACTGTACTAAATGGATTCCCTTGACTGTTCCTTACCCAAGTGATTGCTTTCTTAATCAATTCCTCTATATAACTTCGGTTACTTAACTTTTAGTTAGTGACCATATCCTTGATTCTCTAATCATGGATAACACACTATACATTATAAGACTTGTTGACTTAGGTAGGAGGAGCTAGGGTGACCTTGCAAAGCAAATTACCATTGCAGGTGCATAGCTAATTGCAATTTGTAATGCGTGCGAAGTCTGGAAAAATCCTACCGTAAGATAACGGTCATATTTCGTATGAATCTTCCATTCTATACTTGGGACATAGGAGTTCCAGTTCATATGAGACTTCATCAATAGTGTGAAAACATGTCTCATTTATCCTTACATAATACATGGGACAGACTATAAGACTTGGAGCATTGGCTGTTTAGACGGTCTAGCATTATATTTTGATGGAATAAATGGATGTCATGTTACCTAAGTAAGTGTCGTTCTCGGTATATCGTTGGTGTGGTGGGAACATCGTGAGTAACCCTATATATAAGAATCTTCGATATACTAAGGATGTGTTTGAACTAGGTTATGTGATGATCCAAGAGGATTGGAGTCGGACATGGTGGGACTAATGACGTGGAAGGAAATGATACTTGACACAGGATTGGTTTTACATATAAAGAGTTCATGACATGAAAGCCAAACGAGTATGGTGGGAAAGTTGAAGTAACAACCCTTACTGTTGCATTGATATAATGGAAATAGATTTGGACATCAAAATCTATGTCGAGAATAGAAAGGTAAAGTGTGTTGCTTGGTCACTAGTGAGCAAAGCACTGATATGGTGGAATACCCAAATACAAGCCCGATGTATGGAGTTTGCAATGGCTATGACTTTGGACAAGCTAAAAGAATTAGTAACCGAGGAGTACTACCTTATGGACTTGATGAAAAAGTTATATTTTGAGTCTTGGAATCAAGAAATTTTAGGATTTGGTCATGTCGCCCATACAAGAAATTCATAAGCTGTAAGGATGGTACCAAATTCGTGACACATAAGTTAAAGAGTATTAAGGGGTACATCTAGGGTCATGTTCCATAGTTCATAGAATGGTGGGCTGCTGTTGCACCCCGAATCGTTTAAAGTGCAATACTGAAGACAGGCAATTTAATTGTTGAGATGGTTCGTATTAGAGATTCGAGAAAGCTAGTAAGTAGAAGAATGCAAGGGAATTGGGAAATCTAGCTGGTGTTAAAGTGAATATGAAGGACAAGGTTGTGAAAGGATATGTGGCTACCATGCTAGCAACAAATGGCTATGTGGGTGCTTATTTGAAATGTACTAAATGCATTATTCACCATTTGAGTATGACATGATGTCCTGTTGTTCCAATTTCTAGCAATTGGAATGCTTAGCCAAGAGTTAAGGTGGTTGAATACCTAGTTGTGTCTGTTAATGTGTCTAAACCGGTAGGAGTTCAATGTTGATATAATGAGTATGGAAGTTAGTAGCATTATTGTGATGTGTACAAGTAGGAAATTCGAAGCAAAAGAACAACATCAAGAATCAGGTTTTAGTAATAGATGTAAATCTAGGGGAAAGTAATAATAGTAAACCTTCTTGTGGGAGAGCTTTGGTGATTGGCGCTTACAATGCTCGACTGGATGTAAATGTAGTTATGGTTGGACTTGCTCCCCAGTTAAATGAATATGTGTTATAGAAAGTGCTAATTGTAGTCTCCAAAAGACTATGAAAATAATTTGGGAGTGTACTAATTTATTAAAGGATCATGCCTTTAGAATAGATCTTATTCGATTTGGATCAGTAAGTTTTGACATGGTTATGGGGATGAATTGGTTGTCAAAGAATAGGGTTGAAATCATTTGCTGCGAGTTGTTTGCTCGCATGTCATAGTCAAATGGCGAGACACTTGACGTACATGGAGAGAGAGCGTAAGAGGATAAGATGCATATCATGAGCATGATGGAGAAGGAATAAGAGTTGGATGACATATTGAAGAAAGCATTGAGAACTTGTTGTGGACATTTCAAGTTCCTACTTATGCCTTTTGGGCAAACAAATGTAGCTGCAATGTTCATGGAACTGATGAATCCAGTATGCAAGCTACATCTAGATAAATTTGTTATAGTGATCTTTGAGGGTATTTTGATTTATTTAACGACAAGGAAGGATCATAAGATACATTTGGGGACAGTTCTAGAACTTGTTGGGAAACAAGAAACTGTATGTTTAGTCTCTAAGTATGAGCTCTAGCTTTGAGAGGTGAAGTTCCTTGGACTTGTGGTGAATGATAAAGGAACTCATATGAACCATGGTAAACCAAGATGTTTAGAAATTTTAAGGCACTTAAGTCGCCTTCAAAAATCCAATAGCTTGTAGGATTGGCAGCTAGTACTTGTGATTTGTTGCAAATTGTTTTTTAGATTGCTCAACCTCTAACGCTTTTGACCTAAAAGGATAGGGAATTCAATTGGGGTTTTAAGCAAGAGAAGGCATTTCTGACCTCGAAGGACAAGTTGTGTGACGCCCTAATCTTGGCGCTTCCCAAAGGGTTAGATGGATTTGTTGTCTATGATGACGTATAACACCACGGGCTGAGCTATGGGTTAATATAAATGGATAAAATGATTTTTCATACGTCTCCAAAACTCAAGATTCATGAGAGGAACTAGAGTTAGGCATTGTGGTATTTACTCATAACATCTAAAGACATTACCAATGTGGTACCAAGTGTGTCATCTATACTAACAACAAGAGTCTTCAACTTATTTTTTATCAAAAAGAATTGAACATGAGACAGAGGCGTTGGATTGAATTGTTTAGTGACTATGACTTTGAAATTCAGTATCAGCTGGGAAAGGCTAATATGATTACCAATGCTTTAAGTCGTAAGAAACACTTGAAACCCGTTTGCGTCAATGCATTGCGAATGACAATTCATTCGCGTATTAGAACCTATATCATTACTACCCAGGTTGAGGCAATGAAGGAACTAAGTGTTCATGATGAGGCTTTGAGTGGTTTGGATAAACAGTTTGTACAAAAGGACGATGGAGGTTTGTACTTTATTTTATGGATTTGGGTTCCATTTATGGGGAATGTGAGGATAATGGTTTTGGAAGAGAGTTGGAAAGAAATAGACATAGAGGTCTACATGAGCAAGTGTTTAACTTGTTCAATCAAAGGCCATTGGGCCTGTTGCAACAACCTAAGATTCTAGAATGTAAGTGGCAAAACATTACTATGGGCTTCATCATAAACTAGTAGAAGGAACGATTTGATTTGGGTCTTTGAGGATCGAATGACCAAATCTATGAATTTCCTAACTATTTGTGAAGATTATAAGTTATAGAAAAGATGGCAAGGATTTATATAAGTGAAATTATGGATAGACATGGAGTTCCTATGTCGATTATCTCCAATTATGAAAGTATTTTCATGCCACGATTTTTGTAGAGCTTACGATAGGCGCTCGGAATGCGTCTGGTGACATGAGTACGACTTAACACCATCAGACCTATCGAATGAGTAAGCGAACTATTAAGACATATGAAGAAGCCTTGCCTTGGGTACATGCTCTTAGATGTTAGTTGAATTGATAATTAGTTATGGTTGGTGAGACTGGTACATTGTCAAGGTGTCAAAAGTGTGGTGGGTTAGCAAGTACACCATATATATAAACACTAATGATACTTTGAATGTGAAATCGGAGTCAAGCCAGTAACTAAAAAGTCATCTAAAGAACTGAGTAGGGTGTCTGACACGAGTTGTTTTACGGACAACAGCCATACTCTAGAGATATCAACAAATAAGCTATAGACCTAAAAAGTCATCTAAAGAGACCATGTTTTGAGGGCTATATACGAGTTGTTACCTTGGAAAGGCATTGGTTGCTTTGACAAATGGAATAAATTGACAATTAGATTGGTAAATACAGTTAAGACTACTAAACAGTTCAGTCCTATGGATTACTCGATGCGATTACCAAAAGAACTGAGTAGGGTGTCTAACACACTCCATATGCGAAACTTAAGTAGTGTCTTGCTAGTTAGACCATATATGTGTCGATCATAGAAATTCGAGTGGATGGTAATTTTTGATTCGTTGAAAAACTAGTTAAGATTATGGATAGGGAAATTTGAACTTTGAGTAGTAGTAAAATCCTAATTGAAAAGGTTAGGTGGAACTCAAAGCATGGACAAGAATTTTACCTGTGCGCGGGAAGATCAATTAAAGACTAAGCACCCTCACCTATTCACGAATGGCATTGCAGTTGATAACTCTAGTTGAATTTGGAGACGAAATGCTCTCAACTAGGAAATAATCTGACACCTGTCACATAAATAGGGCCGTTGATCGTTGACTTTGACTTTTTGACTTTGACACTTGACTTTGACTTGAAAATTGACCTAATATTGAGTTGATTTGGGAATAATATATTAGACGCGTGAAGACTTGTTAAGTTGTAGAATTGTGCATTATGAGCTTGATATGTTCTAATGGGCCCACGATGGGTGATAGGTTCAACGGACCTGATGTGGTACGATAATTATGTGCTTGGGTCTTTATAATGGATTGACAAAACGTAGAATATTAAAATTTATATTAAGAATGCAACAAAAATTGAACATCAGTGGGTTTTTCCAAATGTTTGCTAAATAGTCATAATATAGTTCAAGAGTATAAAGTAAATAATATATATTGCATATAATAGTCCATTGGAATCGTATTAATGTGTAAACTTTAAAAAGGCAAAAAATGGATGACACGCGTGTCAGGATGGGATGAAATTGGACAAGACAAGCAAAGGGTCCTGGAGACCCACCCATGCCACCATTGGCCAAATTCGTTCAAAATTGGGGGGGGGGGGGAATTTCTCTTGTTTTCTCGTTCTTTCAGCTTCTAAACTTTCTGTCCAAGTTTTCTCTCTAAGGAAAACCCTAGCCGTCATCATACTTCTTTTTGTCCTTTTTCATCATTATTGAAAATTATCTTCATCACCTTCATTACTTTGATTTTGGTATTGTGCTAGTGTTCAAGGTTTGATTTTGGTCAGACCTTGTTCATCTCTTTATTTTCTAGTAAGAAAATCATTTGTTTGATGATTTAAGTTTTTTAATCTTCTTATGGATGATATTCATCATCTAACATCAAAATCAATATCTAACAATCTTTCATTCTTGGTTTTAGGCATTGGATTATGAAAAATTAAGTGTTTCGGGTGCTCATATGTACTTGTGTTTATAGTATTGGGTTGTAAACTTGTTAGATTTGGTCTTAATGAACATCTTGGCTATATAATCTTTTATTAAAAGTGTTAATTTCTTTCTCAAAATCGATAGACGCATTAGAAATTGTATCAGACTTAATTTGGGACTAAAAGTTTTGATAATTTAAGAATTTAATGAAATGATTTGGTCAAATGTTTCATTGAATAAGCAATAGTCTTGGTCTCTGGTCTATGATGATCAAAATTATCGTCATGGGATTCGAAAGACAAAGTTGAAATTTTGGACAACTTATTGTTAGAAAAATAGGACAAGATTGGGAATTTACTGCTGGACATTAGATTTGGAATGATAAATGTATAGTAGTTTCACTAAAATAAAAACTTGGATGGGTATTGAAGACTGGACTATGAGGAGTACAACTATTTAGGTCTTCTTGATCTTTAGTATTGTTATTTTATTTTGTTATCTATAGTTTCTTGCTATAGTTGTTGTAGGCTTGGGATTGAGTAATCATCAAGTTAACTTTCAAGGCCGCTTTTAATATGTTTTATTTTGGAGAAAAGCATGCTCAAAGTTTTTGGACCGTGTCAGACTAAATTTGCTTTAGACTTGGATTGGACTGTAACATGCGGTTTAAGTCATAGGAGCAAGTCTAGATTTCTTTGAGAGTATTTGTGCTTATTTTGTATTTGGATCGGACTGTTATGGATTAGTATTGTTAGTACTAATGGGTTAACTCCTCACCTTGTTGTTGGTATGCTAGCTGAGACTAGTATGGCCTGTGCGTGTCTTTGGGCGAATATAATCTGGATATTCAGACTTGAACTTATCATGAGCTTATGTTGGCTTCTATGGCATCTATGTTCCCATACACTTACTTTGTACATGACTCATACGGAAACTTATTTGTACTTATAAACCTATGAACTCACTAACGTATTCTGACTTTTTCGAGTATGTGTTTTAAGGTAAAATTTCATAATTACTTGGCCAGTGGACCCTAGATGTGACCACTCCTTCAAGTGCATTAGACATTTGGAATATATTGGTTTTGGACAATATGTTATTGTTGGATTGAATTTGTACTAGTTGTTCTAGTTTGGAATTTTAGAATTATTTCCGGATTCATGGAATAACGTGACTGGGTGTTGAGAATGATATTCTCAGTTGATGTGAATCAACTAGGATCGAATATGATGATTGACTTAGTGGTTATATTGCGGAATGATATAAACACAGATCATTGAATGCTAGATATACTCATAAATGCTTTGTATTAATGGTGGTGTAAAGTTACAATGAATGCTAGGGTTTTAGCATGAAACAGCAACAAGACACCTCTGAAACATATGACAATCGAACATTCTAATATTCTAGTTGTCTCTATTTATAGGCTGACAAAAGGCTTTCACAGAATGACTAAACTATCCCTGTACTATACATCAGAAAACTAGTCTAAGTACAAAAGTCTTCATCAGCATTTTCTTCTGTTCATCCGCATTAACTAATGCGGATGTGTTGATCTTCATCAGCATTGGTGTTTGGTCATCAGCATTGAGAAATGCGGATGAACAAACACTTAGTCGCATTTGATGTTGAACATCCGCATTAGTGAATGCGGATGTACAAGTACTTGGCAGCATTTGTTCGGTTGTCCGCATTTGTTAATGCGGAAGAACAAATACTTGTCAGCATTTGTTCCATGCTCATCCGCATGAACAAATGCGGATAGCCGACACTTAGTCTTCTATTGAGCAGATTTTTCATCCGTATTACTTCTTGGACTTGGGAGAATTCCAGCAGAGCAACCATCAACCACCACTTGAATTAGCATGTATGATCCTTTCAGGGTCCAACAATACTCCCCCTAAGGATTATACAGCGTAGGTACTTCACGGGTTTGATGGTGGATGAGGTTGTGAGGATTCTGCTGGGTCTTGAGCAGCAGGAGGAGCAGCGGTTGGTTCAGCCCGAGAAGGATCCAAAATAGCCTTTATCATGTTGACAAAGTCATTAGCATCTGACATCTTGTCTCCGTTCAGCACAGGTATCTTCATCTGACTCATTGTGTAGATGGCTTTAATAGGCAGCTTCTTTAAAGAAATGGGTTCCCATATGGACACTGTGGACAACCCATCCTTATGAATCAAGAGAGCTCCTTCCACATCAACCTCCAGCTTCACAATGTTTCCCAACTGTGGCTGACTTTGGTATGGTTGTTGATGTTGGCTTTGATGATGATATTGATGTTGATTGTTGGATTGAAAGCTTGAGCTCGGTTGTGATGATGATTGGCCTTGAGAACTCCTCCGAAAGCTGTTGTTGTTTCTTCTTGGAGCATTGCATTCTCTTGAGAAGTGGCCAGTCATACCACAGTTGAAGCATTTGACTTTGGATTTGTCATATCCAAGTTTGGTATTCTCATTCAGACTTAGCTTCCTACCCTTCCTGAAAAACTTTTTAGCCGTCATGGCTATCATAGCCATCTGCCACTTAGATCCATTTCTTCCTCATCATCAGGATCCATTTCTTCTAGATCTTCTTGGATTAAATGAGCAGAAGTGAGTCTTCCTCCCAAGTAAGCTTCAAAACTTGCAACAAAGGCATTGTAGGTAGCCTTTTGCTCTTTAGATCTCTGGTCTTCAGGCATACTTGAGGGAGTGGTAGTAAATCCAGTTGATTGAGATTAGAGAGGTGTCTTGTTGGTTGATGGAGCAGCAATAAATCCAGTTGATTTTACTTGATCTCTGGATGAGAGGAAATCATCTTCTTTAGTAATGAATGCATTTTCCACAGAATGATTTTCTGATGGAAATTTGTATGCCTCAATGACTTGTGGTCCACCAAGGTTTCTGCTCCTTTTGTCAAGTTCAAGAGCTTTAATTTTTGCAATGATTATATACAGAGTGGTGCTTTCCAGATCAAGTGTGTTTTTCAGCATGGTTACATTTTGTTTCCAACTCTCAGGAAGACCGTCCAACGTTTTCTTGTTCAGCTCCTTTTCTTTATATGTGACCCCCATAATCTTAAGATCATTGACCAGCTGCACAAACCTATGCAGTTGTTTTGAGATTGACTCCCCTTTGGAGTGATGGAAGGTTTCATATTGATTGACCAACTTGTCTTTGTTGATTTCAGCCACTTCACTGCTACCTTCACACATGATGAGCAGTGCATCCCGCACAGCCTTTGCTGTTCTATATTTCTCAAGTCTTTTGAGTACATCCATTTTCAAAGCCTGTGTGAGAATGGAGTATGCTTTGAGGTCAATCTTTATCTTCTTATACTCATCATCATCAAGAGTTAGATCTTCAATGGGTATTCTTGATGTTTTGTATAAAGCAGCTTGATCAGCAGAGAGTGACATAGGGATGTAAGGTCCTTTGCATATGGAAATCCAATAATCCGGATCTACACCTGTAATGTAATTCATAAACTTGATTTTCCATTGCTTAAACTCAAGTTTGTGTTTAAACAAAGGAGGTTTAGAAGCATGATCAAGTTCAAAAAAGTTAAGTGAATCCATTGTAATTAACTTGTTTTAGATTGTTGGAATAATAATTAGATTGATTTTTTAAGTCCAAGAGGTCCAAATAGTCTACTCTTTGAAGGTTTTAATAGATCTGATGAATAGTAACAGTTATTTTGTTAAGACAACCTACTGTAACTATTCTGTTAGCTTTAATGTTTGAAGATTATGATGTTGATGATATAGTTGTTTTGATTTTCGGGTAGAATGAGCTGTTCGAAGATATGTCGTTGGTTCAGTACAGATGAACAGTGAATCAATCGATGTTTCAGGAGGATTTTAGCATGAATATGTGTTAGAAGTTGAAGAACTCACTAACAATAACTCAATCACTAGTTCAATCGAGTTTCGCTCAGATTTGGGCAGATTTGAGACGAATCCGAAAGCCGAAGCTCTGATACCAATTGACTGGGTGTTGAGAATGATATACTCAGTTGATGTGAATCAACTAGGATCGAATATGATGATTGAGACGGTGGTTATATTGCGGAATAATTTAAACACATATCATTGAATGCTAGAAATACTCATAAATGCTATGTATTAATGGTGGTGTAAAGTTACAATGAATGCTAGGGTTTTAGCATGAAACAGTAACAAGACACCTCTGAAACATATGACAATCGAACATTATAATATTCTAGTTGTCTCTATTTATAGGCTGACAAAAGGCCTTTATAGAATGACTAAACTATCCCGGTACTATACATCAGGAAACTAGTGTAAGTACAAAAGTCTTCATTAGCATTTTCTTCTGTTCATCCGCATTAACTAATGCGGATGTGTTGATCTTCATCAGCATTGGTGTTTGGTCATCAGCATTGAGAAATGCAGATGAACAAACACTTAGTCGCATTTGATGTTGAACATCCGCATTAGTGAATGCGGATGTACAAGTACTTGGCATCATTTGTTCGGTTGTCCGCATTTCTTAATGCGGAAGAACAAATACTTGTCATCATTTGTTCCATGCTCATCCGCATTAACAAATGCAGATAGCCGACACTGAATCTTCTATTGAGCAGATTCTTCATCCGCATTACTTCTTGGACTTGGGGAGAATTCCAGCAGAGCAACCATCAACTACCACTTGAATTGGTATGTATGATCCTTTCAGGGTCCAACATAACGTTTATTATATTAATTGTTCTTGGCACTTGTTCTTTTGTGTCAGGTGACGTCATGATCCATTAATGGGGAATTACTTCAGATATTCGCTTATACCCCGAATGTGTTATGACGATCCCGTTTATCGCATCATCGTGTTTACGATACCAGCGGGAGTGTGACATATAGTTTTGCTATACTTTTTAAAAAGTAATAAACATTTTTTTAAAAGCGTCTATGTGTGGGCATATAACTCGTGTGATTATTAGATGCGTAATTGTATACATAACTTGTGTAACTATCATATAACTTGCGTACTTATTTTTTAGAAAAAGTTGCAAAAATTTTCATGTTGTTTAACCATATTGCAAGTTTCGCCTCAATATTTTAAAAATTACAAAATTAGTCTAAACATGTGAGAGTTTGTTTGAAATTTAGTCCCTATTGTCAATGTACGTTAGTTTTTAACCATCTTGGGACTAAATTTATAATATGATCATATCATATGTACTAATTGTTTCATTTTCTTTTAAAAATTAAAATAAGTCAATAAAAATTTAAAAAATATACAATTAAAGTTAAGAAATTCAAATAAATGTCAACAATAAAATTCAATAATAGCTAAAAAAATATAATAAAATCTAAAAAATCAAATAAAAATTAAATATAAATAAAAGTAAAAATAAAAGGCATGTTTTTAATAAAGAGATTACGAGAAGTACTGAAAAGAAGCATACAGCTAATGTAAGAATATTAAATAAATACCAAATAAAATTTAAAAATAAAATCAAATAAACATTTATAATATTCGAAATAATATGTATTTTTCTTTTTACTTTTTAAATTTGATTTATTTTTCACATTTATTATTTTTTTTAATGATCATTGCACTTCATTATTAATGTTTGTTTGAATTTTTTAAAATTTATTTGAATTTTTTTTAGATTTTATTTGATTTTTTAATTTATAGAAAAAATGGTTCAATTGGTCTCTATGGTTTGATCATATTTTAAATAGTCTTCATATCATTAAAAACTAACAGCTACTAACAATGAGGACTAAATTTGTAACAAACTCTCAAAAGTTTGGAATAAATTTGTAAATCTAGCTGCCAAACATGCAATATGGTCAAACCACAAGTACTATTATTATAAATTTCTCTATTTTTTAACTTGTGTAATATTTATTGTGCGTAATTATAAATATATTTTACATAATAATTATTGTAATTTGAGTAATTATTAATATAACTTTTTTAATTATGTATATTATATATGTAACTAGGTTAGTATCCCTTGTATTATACGGGTTGAATATATAAATTATTAAATAATTAGTAAAAAAATTTTATGGATTATAAAACTATGCTTAAAGATAAAATATAATTATATACCTTCTCCATTACTATGTTCTCCTACGCAATTACTTATAAATAGCTACTTTAAGTAAATAAACAATAATATATTTTTCTTAAACTTTTTTTTTTTAAATTATGGTTTATAAATATTTTGTTTTAAGTAAAATGATTTTTTCTAAAATGTTTGTTGTTTTTTTGTTTTTAAAAAGTGTGTGTTTAGTTTAAAATAAATAGTTTTTCAATTTATTAAATTATATATTTTTTAATTTAAAAATGGTATGAGTAATATTATTAGTATTTAATATTAGTTTTAATAATAGAGAGAAATGAGAAAGTTAGTATGATAAAGCTTACGATTGCATCACGTGTTATCTTATTTTTTTCTTATTATATAGATAGATAGGCTGGAAACCCATTTATTAAACGGATTATAGTTAGTATTAAACACAAATATTTACACTACGATATTTTAATATAAGATAAGAATTTTATATACGTAATAGTTCAAGAAAATAAAACAGTTATATTATTTTTTTTAACTCTCTTATCTAAATAGTTTTATTTTTAAACATTCGTATTAAGATTCTTTTATAAAAGAATTTATTTTTATAAAAAACTTGTTTATTAAAAACTATGGTTTGTAATTATTTTGGATGTTTTAATAAGATTGTTTTTAGAAAAGTTCACATTTTTTATATTTTTTTAAAAAAGGACGGATTTAAAATATTTTGTTTCAAAAAGGTTTAGTGTTTTGAAAATTTCATATTATATAAATTTTTTTTATTTGTAGTAATATTTTAATTAAAAAAATGTGATTATTTTATTTTTTTAATAAAATCTAACTTTAAAAAGATACATTGATTTTAAAAAAATTAAATGAGAGAGATAAATATTGCAATTAATAAAATTGATTTTTAATAAGAGAGAGAAATTAGTTTTAATGTTTAAATTACTAAAATACCCTTTTTGAAGAAAAAATAAGGTGATAATATCTAGAATAATGACAAGTGGCATAAAGTTAGATTAAGAGATTGACATGTGGATTTAGAAACCTTTCTTTATTAGAATCTATAGATTATGGGGTAAATGATATTACCTCTCTCCCAAATGACAGGTGCCACGCCCTAGTGTCTTCATATTATTTGCTTGTTCTTTGCATTTTGTATAGTAACATTTTCTTATATATATATATATATATATATATATATATATATTGTAGAACCGGTTAGGGAGAGATCAATACAACAATATCACGGGAGTTGGAAAGAAAACAACCAAATACTTATAAGATCAAATGGGGAACCGGCTATAGTAAACAAAGAACTAAAGAAAATAACACAAACATGAACAAAGCAGTTGATTTTCAAGGATGTTGTATATTGTTCTCACGTGTTCAACCAAAGTTACAAGGCTTAGTCCCTAAGGACTAGTACATGAGACACTTTATACTACAACCTACAGCCTGCCATAAATTGACTTTTGACTTGTGACTATGACATGACATAGCTCACATCCTAATGTATTACAGAAAGAATAAAAGTACAAGAGTAGAAAGTTATAGATAAAGGCCTTAATCTACGGTTGACAAAAGTATGGACCTTTTCACCAACTTATCTAAGTTGGTGACCAATAGAGATGGCAGCGGAAAATAGTTAAGCTTTTGTCAAAAAGTAATAAGAAAAAGCATGCATTCTCTTTCTTCGGAAGAAATCAGTTTTTGGCTTCAGAAGACTTTGTATTTGAAGCTTCGAAAGACTTCATCTTTGGCTTCGGAAGTTATGGACTTTTGGCATCAGAAGATTTTATACTTAGCATAATTCATTGAGTTGTATAAAATCTTACTAGGTAACTTCTTTTTACTTTAGTGTTGCATACTGAGAGCTCTTTGGTTGCAGCAGCCTCTAAGTGTGATCCTTACATATATATATGGTACGGATCAAATGATAACTCTCTATTATTACGATAATCATGTTGATTTTTCAATATCAATCAAGATCATTATTTTTTATTGGAATAACATAATATAAGAGCTATCTTAGAGGCTGATGCTCACCAAAGAGCTCTCAGCATGCAGACTGAAGTACAAGGAAGTTACTTCGGAAGATTTGACAAAGTCACTAAGAAAATACTCTAAGTGTCAAATCATTCGAAGCCAAAGATCATTTCTTCCGAAGCCAAATATGAAGTCTTCCGAAGCTTCAAAGACAAAGTCTTCCGAAGCCAGATTACTTACGAAGATAGAGAAGACATGCTTTCTCTGACATGCTTTTGACAAGGGTGAACAACTTTTCGCTGCCATCTCTGATGAGCCACCAACTTATACAAGTTGATGATAATTCCATAATTTTGTCAACTATAGATTGTGGTCTTTGTTAGTAACTTTCCTACTTTGTACTATTTTATCTTTTTGTATTAGATAAAGATGTGAGCTATGGCATGTCATAGTCACATGTCAAAAGACAATCTGCCTTTTGACTTTACATTGATCTTATTGTCTAGATTAGTGTTCCAATGCCGGCTGCAATTATACATAAATATGTTTTTATGTATATCTGTATATTTGTAAACATAAAAATATTTAAACTAGTATAATTTACACTTACATTGGTAAATATTAATGAGATGTAAGTGTAACTTACACTAGTGTAGACGTTTTTACTCTTACAAATATACATAAAAACATAATGTTTTATGTGTAATGAATCATTCAAACCAAAAAATAATAATTTTTATTGATCTTGAAAAATTAACATGGTTATCACAATAATAGATAGTTAGCATTTAATCATTTTCCTATATATATATACATATATATGTATATATACATACATATATATGTATATATACATACATATATATGTATAGGGGAGGATTAAAATATAAAACTTTATTATGACGATAACCATGTTAACTATCACACCCTTAAAATCCATGTGTAGGGTTCTACAGCGAGGCGTGTGAACAAAGTTGGATCCAAGTCATTAGTTATTCTAAACGAATCTATATGAATTTCAAAATGAACCTTAGAGTGTAAAGGTTTAAAACATTATGGAAGCATTTAGTAAATATTCCAAAACCAAAGTATTTAAATGTGAATGCGCAAACACGCGCTCAAACTACTGTTAAATATACGTATAAAACCAAATGTAAATAGACAAATGTTCAAAAGCATGCTTGACCCGTGAGGGCTCCTACATGCAGTTGTTTATAAGGACCTGAGAAAAGCATACTAAAGTGTGAGCACAAGGGTTGGTTAGTTCAAGAGTTTGTAATTAAGCATAAACAATAGCATTTGCATAACATAAGTAACTGTATTGAAATAGATAGCTAGTCTAATTTCAAAAGTAACCACCAAAGTGATTTCACTATTGAAGCTATCTATGCTTGTTTGTTTGTCATCTACCATGACATACCAAGTTGTGACAAAGTTATTTAGGACAATATTGCACCCGTCTGACCTTTAGTCTTATGGGTGGGGCTTGTCAGACCCAAAAGTACTACCCAAGATTTCCCACTAGATTTCTTAATTAACGATCCGATAGTGTAAAGGCTTTCAAATAGTATATCTCACTATGTTATACTATACACAACTTATAATAATAAAAGCGTTTGTAAAAGTATGCTTTCTCCTCCAAAAGACAGTGTATAAAAGTAGGGCATTGAACTCACCTGATGCTTAAGCGAAAATATAATATGGAGCTAGGAATGACTAGAAAGACAACCCGTCAAAGGTTACATAGAACTCATGAGTACATAAATACGCACAACCAAAATGGCTAAACAAACCTTAAGTATTCAATCAAACACATTGACTTAAGGTATTTTGGAAAACATTAGCCTATTTGACCCAGTTGACACGTTTAACCCATTGGTGACATGTTAAGTGAAATCTTGTTTGATCAAGTTTAATAATTCATTATCCAATAATTATCATGCAACACCATTCACATATAACACATACTGCTCCTTAAGTTCTAGAAAGATCATCATTATAGCATGACTTATCATACAACACATGCGAATGTCAACAAATATTTATTACGCTTATTATAAACAAAGCAATCTCAATTACCCTATCATACATTAAGTTTAATCACGCATTGCATGCCATGTGAAGTAACTCACTACTTCACATCATAAACCTTGGCAATTCTACTAAGTAGGGGCCACAGATTCATATGTGTGTATGATGCTCATCACCATAATCGCAAACATGATTCATACAAATCAAACAACCCAACATACATAATGATCAAATATCAAAACCCAATATAACACCCTAACTCACTAACATAATCACCACATTGCACAATTGCTTTATAAACACAAGTTTAGCCAATACTCCCACAAAACATATCAATGATCCATTTAGCGCATTCTAACACCTTAAAAAACTTCACCCATCAACCTAGCATGGTCCAAAGACAATGTGCATGTCCAACCCATAAAATCCAACCAAACATATCAATAAAATTTGCTCTTCGGGAAAGTACTATCCAGCAACTCTAATTTTACAAAAATCAAACATGAATTCACCAGTTACATTCATAATCTACTTCACAGCAATTATTACCACAAAAAAGTTATCATTGAATCACAAAATCCCAATTTCTTGGAAATTAATGTTACCACTTATAGTAAGGTATGAACTAGACGTTAAATTCATGATTTCGAGGCATAACTCACGTAAACCATCAACAATACATCAAACTAACATAATATCCTCATCCAATAACATCAATTTTATGTTATTATGAGCAATTGAACTTGGGGGATTGATCATAGATGAAAAACATGAAAATTAGTTGAAAACTCACCTTAAACGCGTTATTGATCAACAATCTTACTTGCTAACACTTTGAATCGATCAAAATCGAATTCATTTGCTTGTTCTTGAATCAAAATCGCAATAGAAATGGTGTGCGGGGTGTTCTCGGTCGAATGGAGGGTTTCAGGGATTAGGGTTTTGATTTTTGTTTATATATGATAAGGATTTTCCAATTTTTACCCCATTGTTTTATAACTTGTAAAAATAAATTTTTTTAACATTTTCTAATTCATTTTTATTTGCCGAAATTGTGAATTTTATTAACATATAACTTAAACAATTAATCAAGTAATAACCATTTCACATTGTCATCACATAACTTGCATAATTGAAAACATAACGTAAATCATAAAATAACGCAAAACTCATTGATTCACATAATCTAATATTAACAAGCAAGGTTATTAATAAATTAATATCATTGCAACCCATATTAATTATTTTTAGCCACCAATGTTCAACAACAACTAGTGTCTGCAAACTAGTATGTGCTTACGACACGTGTATGCAAGACCTAATAGAACTAACGGAGTTTGGTAATGGAAAATTACTAGATGTGACATTAAATGTTCAAGCTCAATCAAAAATATTATTTCTTTTGTATATATACATATACATATACATATAGATATAAACATATACATATACATATACATATACATATACATATACATATACATATACATATACATATACATATACATATATATGTATATACATACACATATATATGTATATACATACACATATATATGTATATACATATACGTATACATACATATATAGATATATATGTATATATATATATGTATATGTGTATATACATATACATATACATATATACACATATAAATGTATTTATAATGCGATACTTGTTTTACTGTGAGTTTATCAATTCTCTTGTCATATATTGGTGTGGTCTATCAATGTCATGAGCTTTACGGGTGTCAATCATATAATAACATAAGAATAACAAAGTATCAATCATAAACATAATAATTTAAAGATAAAATTCCAAACATAAATATTAATCATGAAATTGTGGGAGGAATAAAAACCTTGAGCATTGTCTCATCAAAGGCAATATGATTATTTATCATGACTGTAACCTAGTTAAAATCCACTATAGATTTTACGCTGTCAATAATCAAGGAATCTGTGACATAAGGTTTGCAGACTCATGTGCAAATAGAGGTAATGGCCCTGATTGTAATGAATGTTAGAGTTATAATGACAAACACCATGGTCAAATCAATATTACCATTCAAATCTAACAAGCTTAGATTTGTCGCTGTTCAGCTTCATCTGACTGTGTTCTCAACTTTATTTGTCTTGAAAATCCTTGTATCGTGATGGTGGGACTAACCTCACGGGGGATGGTGAGTGACTTCTCGGGCTCATCGAGGACGATGAGTCCAAAGGGGGGGGGTGATTGTGACACCCTACATATTTCCCGCATCAGCCATGAACATGAGAGATTCTTGGTTGATAAGTAATATCTGGTCTCTAATATCACCAACGCGTTCCGGGAGTATTGGCTGTGGATGAGAGGAGAACTCCACAGTTAAGCGTGCTCAGGTGGGAGCAATCTAGGGATGGGTGACCTCCGTGGGAAGTTTTCACCCGGGCAACCAAAAGCAAATCTGTGAGCTCCTCGTGAGCAAAGCGGACAATATTGGTGGTACGAGAGGCCGGGTGTTACAGAATGGTATCAGAGCCATTCCTGTGACGTTCGTGATGGTGGGACTAACCTCACCGGGGATGGTGAGTGACTTCTCGAGCTCATCGAGGACGATGAGTCCAAAGGAGGGGTGATTGTGACACCCTACATATTTCTTACATCGGCCGTGAACAGGAGAGATTCTTGGTTCATAAGTAATATCTGGTCTCTAATATCACCAATACATTCTGGGAGTATTGGCTATGGATGAAAGGAGAACTCCACAGTTAAGCGTGCTCAGGTGGGAGCTATCTAGGGATGGGTGACCTCCGTGGAAAGTTTTCACCCGAGCAACCAAAAGCAAATCCGTGAGCTTCTTGTGAGCAAAGCGGACAATATTGGTGGTACGAGAGGCCGGGTGTTACAAGTAGTACCTGATGTCCGTTGATATCAACCCAAAACGTTTAAACAGGGTGGTCCATTAACCACAATGCCGAAGGCATCTCTAGTGTCTGTGGTTTCAACGGTCAAACGGCGATGAAACTCACCGTGAAGAAACGAAAACAAAAAAACCTACTTGAAAACAGCTGCTATCTTCTAGATGTGGAGAGCTCGCCGTCTTGCTATCATCTTCTGATTTCCCGTGCGACCTGAACAATTTCAAAATGGATTATACAGGGACAAGTAACCTTGTTTGAATTTTGAAATGAGTTGATTGTTTGAAAAGCCCCTTGTTTGGACGGGTTGTGGCCTGGTGGAATCAAGCAAGCTTTATGACTTGTAACATGTGCTATAAATTTTGTACATCTCTTAATTTTAAGAAATTTTGTCAAATGACCATTCTATCCTCCTCATATGCTTATTATATATAGTATAGATACATACATATATGTATATATAAGTGTATATATATATATATATGTACACATATATGTATATGTACATACATACATATATATGTATATATGTACATATATGTATATATAGGTACGTATATATATGTATATATATGTATATATAGATACGTATATTTATACATATGTACATATATACATATACATATATATATATACATATACATATATATATACATATATATATATATGTATATATATATATATATATATATAGGGTAGGGTTATCTTGAGAATCATACTATTTTGTGAGAACTTTAAAAACCAATCTCACCATAAAATTCATTATTTTTTTATCTTTCCAAAGCCTATCATATTGATATATATATATATATATATATATATATATATATATATATTTTAAAATCACCTACTTGTTGTTTACACATGTGTAAATCCTATTATACACATGTGTATATCTGGTTTTACACATGTGTAAAACGAATTTCGGAAAAAAAATGAGTATTTTTATTTTTTTAAAATTTTTTTTATTTTTTTATGAAAGAGGGAAACGAGAGTAACATTTTTGTGTATTTATTTTTTTATTTTCATCTTATTTTTTGTTTTATAATTTTTTACATTATGTTTATATTATTTACCATTTTACCATTGAAAACTAGTAACTCACATTGGTTTCTAGAGTTCTCGCAAAAAAAGGGAGTTCTCATTTGATCCTTCCTCATATATATATACGTATATACATATACATATATTTATACATATACGTATATATATACATATATGTATATATATACACATATATATACATATATAGATACATATATATATACATACATGTATAGATACATATATATATATATATACATACATACATACATATATACATATATATATACATACATATATATACATACATATATATATATATATATACACATACATATATACATATGTATATATACATACATATACATGTATACATAGTGGGGGGACAGAAGGAGGGGGTTTTCTAAATTTAGTTTATAATATAATTATTTGTAATTTTAAAAGTATTGTAACATTAGGTACTTTTTCGTTACCAAAACTCCGTTAGTTCCATTAGGTTTTGAATACACATGTCGTGTGCGCACACTATTTGTCGTTGGATGTTGGTGACCAAATAATAATTATCAATGATTAAAAAATAATAATTTAATTAATATCATGATTATTAATATGTGTTTATGTGATTCATGGAGTTTAAGTATTATTTACAGTTTTCGATATAAAACGTGACAACACATAATATGTGATTTGTTGTGTGGGTTCGCTAATTGGATTATACAATTGTTGTTAATTAATAATAATTCCTGTGTTAGCAAGTGTTTTTCTCAATAATCACAAGATTAAAGGTTAGATTTTGATTGGTTTTTTATGGTTTTAATTCTAGAACAAACTCTAGTTCAATCGACATTGAAAAATTCAAAATTGATGTTTGATGATGCTAAGATGTTAGTTGGATTGTATTGTTGTTGGTTTACGTGGATTATGCACGAATTTCATTGATTTAATGTCTTGTTCATATGTTACTATAAGAGGAAACTTTAATTCTTGAGAAATTATAGTTAGATAAATTGTTGATGTTTATCATGCTTAGATGATTGCTATAAACTAGATTAGGTATAAAGTTAATGAATCAATGATTGGTTTAATGAAATTGTACTTGAATTATAGTATTTGATTGATAGGTTCTAATGGATCGATCTGTGTTGATGTTATGATGCAATTATCAATTATATGAACAATGTAATCAAACAAATGCAAATACTTCAAAATTTATAGAGTTTCATTGAAAGTAATGCAAAAGGATACAATGTACATAAAGTGAGTTCTAACAGTATTCTCCCCAAAAGTCTTTTTGCACAAAATACATAATATCCTATTTATACTAAACAATGAAAACTAAGGAACATATATTTACAAATAAGTCCCTATACTATGACAAAAACAAAATATAAAGACTAAATGCTAATCTTCAAGAGCTCCAACATTGATCATCTTATAGTTTGATTTTTTGCTTGGTACGAATTATGTTGGGAATATAATGATAAACATCATACACGCGTGCAATTCTAAGGCTCCTACTTAGTAGGATTGGCTGGGTTTAGCGTGTAAAGTAGTGAGTTGCTTCACATGGCATGTAGTGTGTGATTAGACTCAATGTGTAATTTGTTACATGGAATCTGTTTCTATATATGTTGATGCAGGACTAGATGGGGACGTCAATGCAACAGTTTCACAGTTTGTTTGGAGAGTGAACTTGGCTAAACACTTACAAGATCAAATAGGGAACCGGCTATTTGGAAACTTAGAACTTAAAGTAAAGAACACAAGAACAAAATATGGTTTTCAAGAATGTTGTATATTGTTTCCAAATTCTTTTACAAAAAATACAAAAGATTATAGAAATACTTTGAAGGCCAGCTGGATACACTAATCTAGACAACAAGATTAATGTACAGTTAAAAGGCAGATTACCTTTTTACCAGTAATTATAACATGCCATAGCTCACATCATAGTTTACAAAAGCATGGACCTTTTCACCAACTTGTATAATTTGGTGAGTCTTTAGAGTAGCAGCGGAAAGTTGGTCAGCTTTCTAAAAAAATTGATCAATGAAAGCATGTTTTCTCTGTATTCAGAAGAAATCAGTCTTTCGACTTGTTGTCTTCGGAAGACTTTGTCTTCTAAGTTTCAAAAGACTTCATATTTAGCTTCAGAAGATTTTGGTCTTGGCTTCGGATGATTTTACACTTAGAATATTTCTGATGAGAGAAATGTAAAACTTTTGAAGTAACTTTTACTGAGTATATGCATGCAAGCTGGAAGCTCTTTGGTTACATTGGTTACATCAGCCTTTTAATTATAGCCTTACAAACTCCCCTTAGGCTGATGCTACCAAAACATAAAGAATAATCAGATGTTGAGAATCCTCATTAGGATCAAGACCATTTCTTTCTTCATTAATTGGTTAGGATCCCTCAGACTCTCTTAATATCTTCTCATATCAAAGAGATCATGTAAAGAAAGATCAAGCATGTACTGCCAGAAGTAGACATCTTGATCTTCTTGATCTCTGATAACATACCATCTGTCTAGATTAGCAGCAAAGCTCCAGGACAGAATGGGTCTACTAGTCGCAAGAGGCTCTACTTGAATAGGAGTTGGATGAGCAGCCTCTTTTTGTTCACCCTTAGGATGTTCTGACTCATCATGAGGTGTAGAGGTGGATGCCTTGGACTTCTTCTTCTTCTTTCTCTTGTCCCTTCTGATGGCCATCCTTTTCCACATTCTAAATTTAACTGAGGAGAATGGCCTGCAGCACTAGATTTCCTTTTATTATTCTCCTCTGTTGGGTCCCTTTCCTCTATATGTTCAAAAGCAGGAGGATCAGAACCCTGTTGTGGGTCAGAAGATGAAGTTGTCTTAGATGCAGCTTAAGGATAAGGTTGTGTTGTCTCTTGTGGTTTAACCTTCACCTCAACTTCTTGTGCAGCTTGACTAGGTGGAGAATGCAAGTCAACTAGCTGACCTTCTTTTATCTTCTGCTTGATCCTTCTGATATGCTCATCCATTGTGGATAGAGACATAGGACCAAGTCTCCTTCTAGAGAACCCCTATAGCTTCAAGAAGCTCACCATCTTCTGTCTATCTGCATACTTCTTTTCTTGAGCTCTAATGGTGGTTCTTGATTTAGCAGCCTCCTTTTTCATTTTTCTCCTAATAGTTTTTCTTTTGGTATGAGCTTCTTCTTCCAGCTATTTGAGGTATTCAAAGTCCATATACTCAAATGAGAGAGGGTGAAGAGGTACTGCCTGATAGAGACCTTTAGCACTCAGATAGGTTGTCATCTTTTGTCCTTCTTGTTCTCTGCCTATCTGAGTTTGTTCTTGTTCCACAACCACAGTCTCTTTCTAAGAACTTTCTTGAACTTGAGAGAGGACAAGAGCTTTGTAGATCTTGTTTCTCTTTCTTTCTTCTATAATTTTAAGGAGCAGTTCTGCAGCCTCAACCTCCTTCCTCTCTTTTGACAATTCTTTATCACCCAGTTCATTCAATTCTGCTAAGGGGAGAGAGATGAGTTCATCCATATTGTAATTCCTTAATTCTATATAATTCAATCTGGCTATCCGTAACTCATTATCTTGAGTATTAAGCCTGTGGGCAGCCATGATTGTAGCTTGCATGAAGCTTGGGATCTCTCATGTTTTCCCTCCCTTAGCCTTCCTCTTCCTTTCCTTTTTCTCCTCCTCAATCTCCTCAGGAGTCATTTTCCTTTTAACTTTGTTAATTGTTGGCTTGTATTACTCAGGGTGGAGAGAGCTTTGGCCTGCGGATGGTTGTACTGAGCTTGAGCTCTAGCCAGGGAGAGGCTGTGATACACCTTCACCAGCAGGTGTTTCACTGAGTGTACTGGATGCTAAGGTTGAACTTGTCTCAAGTTTCATAGGGTCAACTACTAGGCCTTCAATAAGGTTTTCCCTTTGAAGCTAATCTTAGGGCCTGCCTTAGTATCCAGTTGACCAACAGTTTTCTCGGCTAGCCTCTGTCTATAAGTTTAGTTTTGCTTCTGAATTCCTACAACACCCATTCTTGAATCTTCTCAGCTAATATACCAGCTTGTTTGTTGTTGCTTGGATTGACCAGTGGTAGATCAACTAGAGATATACTCTCATAAAATCTCATGGTCGGATAGTTAAAGACTTCTTCCTGCCCTTGAGACATAGAGAGCACCAAGGCTTTTCTTGCAGCATCATACCACTATCCCACTATTGGATTTTTAGCAGGGTAGGATGGGGTAGACATGGCCAATAGAATGCATTCTTCAAATAGTTCCTATAGTTTGGCCTCCACATCAGTGTGAGCCTGAGGAAGTTGTTGAGTCTGGACAACTATAAGTGGGGGTGGTTGTTGAGTCTAGTCCTGATAGGTCTAGATACATTGTATACGCTTAGAACTTTAATCAATCTTTCGTAATAAACTTTAGTAAATCATTATCTTAATGCATGCTTTATATGTATTGGTTAAATTGTGTTGATTTATATGTGTGATTACAGGTTTAACAATATACTTAGTCAATTTCACAAAATTAACTAAGTGTAAGAAACATCTACGGATGAACATTTTTGTTCTTCCGTAGATAATCTTCTGAAACAAAGTAAAGTGCATCCAGGGATCTTCTGCGGAAGAACAACTTGTTCGGATGAAGTCTACCAAGTGAAGACTCCCACGAAAAGCATAACTCCTTTGGAAAAATAATGACCTACGGAAGACCAACATATACATGTACTTCACCAAGTACTTCAAGTCAACAAGTCAAACACTGAGTGATGTAATAAAGTCAACTCCTACGGACGACTTTATCTCAGTCAGAGAATGTGTCACATCATAACGTTCTCTAAGTAACTTTCTTACCACGATAAGAAAGTTACTGTTTCCAAGAAATTCACTGTTACCCTAACAGTAAATTCCTGAGCCTATAAATACAAGGCATAGGCTCACACTTATAGGGACGGCTGAATACCTAACAATACTTCAATCAATCACGATCAAACCCTAGCAGCCGCAACATCATTTACACCAAAATCATTAATAGAAACATAGCAACCGTGGTCATCATCAATTATTATTTGTTCTTCTGTAACCATTAATATGTTTTTAATGAAATACTTTTGAATCAAATCATAGTTGTTCATTCATTGCACTTAATTGTTCTGTTCTTCGTTATTACTTATTACTGCAATTGTTATTTCGTATTCAATCAATTAAACAACAAATAGTGATAATTCCGCGATGATTGTTCGAACTAAGTCTAACATGATAATTCCTTATTGCGATCCTTGGATTCACAGGTAGTATCAGAGCCTGGTGCTCATTTATTTAGATCGATTGATCTATCAGTGTTAGATTTATTTGATTAATTGTTTATATCATTCAATCTATTAGTTTTCTGACCAGATCTATTGGTTTTGAGTAAAATTGCTTTTAAGTGTTCATAACGTCTTGAGAGTTTGTAACCCAGATTCAAGGGTGTTATAGAATGAACTGATCAACATAAAAGTTAAGTTAGGCTTATCGATAGCTAACAAAGGCATTGTACTCAACGTTTTGGTGTAAATCAATTTAAAACAATCAAACTTTGATTTATCGTTCAGCGAGTACTGTTACATTGCTCAGTTAACATTAATCTACATTCTCATTAATTGATACGTAGATCTGTGTTATTGATTGATAATCAACAATTGTTCAGTTCAATTGAACAAAAAAAAAATATAAACAAACATTCTCGATTTGATATTAATCTTAATATTCATTAAGAGGATTGACTGATGTGTGACTGCAACAACTTAATTATTCGATAATTAAGAGTTTGCCATTAATTAGTTCATTGCAAAAGGAAGTCTGTTTTAGTTGAAAATTAATACATTAACCAAAATGATAATTCTTTTGGTGGATCATCATTCCAACCCCCAAAGTTGGAAACTAAAGCGGATTTTAAATCCTGGAAAATCAAATTCAGGAATCATGTGAACTACACTGATTCTGATTTGTGGGTATCAATAACTAAAGGTCCTTATATTCCACCAGCTCTTGGACCGGATTATAAGGACAATAATCAACCTATAAATACAAAAGATCTATCACCTGATGATGGTAAAAAGGTTAAAGTTGATATTCGAGCATACAGTTTACTCAGTATGGCTTTACCTGAAGATATACTAATCAGGTGTGAGAACTACAAAACAGCAAATTCCTTATGGAAGATTTTGCATACTCTCTGTGAAGGGAGTGATGAAATCAGAAGCATAAGGAAGGATACTCTTCGCTCCTAATATGAAACATTCTATCATATTAAGGATGAATCAGTTCCTCAACAACTCCACAGGTTTACGCAATTGGTGAGCGAGATGAACATCTTGGAATTGAAGTATACCAATGAGGAGTTAAACAAAAAGATGCTCCACACTTTGCCTGAAAGTTGGAAGCAGACTGTATCCATGTTCAAGAATACCTTTGATCTCAAAACCATTGGTTTAGATACATTGGTAGCTAAAGTGGAAGCTCTTGAAATGGATGAAAAGTCAAGAAACAAGAGTGTGAGATCACATGTTAGTCCTTATCAATTTAAAGAAACTAAAAGTACTAGATGTGCTTTTATTTCTAACCATGATAATGACAGTTCCTGTACTTTGAGGGAAGATGAGGAAGAAGTTGGTTTTTATGCCTCAAAGCCTTCAAAATCATCCTCTCAAAGTAAATCAGCAAAGGAAAAAAGAAGATCTGATGAAAGAAAGGATTCATCTGCATCATTAGCAAAGACTTCATCCAACAACAACAATCAAGCATAACCCATCACTGTGATTCTGGACTTTGAAGAACAAAAAGTAGCATTTGCAGCCTTCAGTTCAAGCTTCCAAGCTTATTTGGGTAGCACTCTAACACCTGCTAACATTTGTCAACAAGACCTGGAAGAACTTCATCTAGATGAAGTAGAAGAAATGGATATCCAGTGGCAAATGGCAATGATTGCATACAAAGCCAAGCAGTATCTGAGGAGAAATAAAAACTTGGCTGTAGCCGGTAGAACAACTAAGATTGGGGTCGATAAGTCAAAGATGAGATGTTTCAAATGCAATCTCTATGGACATTTCTCAAGAGAGTGCAATCAACAATCAACTTCTGACATGAGGCAAAATCAGCAACATCAATCTCATCAACATCAATCTAATCAACCAACATCAACTCCAAGATCCTTCAGACAGCCTCAGGTAACTAACTCATCCCCACCAGCCACAAGTTCATCAGCAGGGCCAAGCAATTCCAAAGAAACTGGGCTTATAATTTTGCAAGATGGAACATGTGACTGGAGCATGTATGAGAAGGAGGTGCTGGAAGAAAATCAAGCTCTAATGGCGAACATGGAGAACAAAGTCCCACCTATGGCCAGAGAGGTAAGAGATAGATTGTGTTCATTAATGTGTGTTGAGGAAGTTGAAAGATATAGAGTCCATGCTCAACAATTGGCTAACAAAGTAAACGAAACAATAGTTTTAAATGAATCTAATGTAAGAGAGCATAAACTATATCAAATCAAAATCAACACTTTGCAAAAAGATTTAGACAAACTTGTTTCTGAAATTACAACTTAAAAGCCCAAGTTGAGCATTTGACCAATTCCTTAACAAAATCCATGTCTGATCATGCATCAACTGAAGTGAAACTTCAAAAGTTTCAACTGTAATCTCAGCAATATGAGAAATTGTTAAATTCTCATATTGAACAAAGAACAGGTATGGGTTGGGATTCAATGCTGTTGCACCTCCTTTGAATGATAATTACACACCCTTACCTGTGTCAATGACAAACAGTTTATCAAACCATTTTGTGCCAAGCACCAACTTTGAAACAAAAATTAATCAATTGATAAATGGTAATGATTCTGAGGTGAGTGAAACTGAGTCTTCTGAATCAGAACAAGTCAAACAAAATGACTCAGAATTTGACTATGATGAATGTGATGACTTGGATGATTCTGATGAACATGTTGAGAAAATTGCGGATGTGGTAAGAATTTTTCATTTGAACCAATCATTCCCAAAGTTCTTGAAGAAACCAAGCTACCTTATCCTCCTAAGCAAAGAAATTTGTTGAAAACAATCTGCAAGAGGATAGCTCAGCTGCATGAAGGTCTTCATGAGCTTAACAAACAGAAAAAATCATCAACTGAATATGGTGTGAAGTTCACATCTACGGAAGAAATCAAAATCTCTTTCACAGAAAAAGCAAGGAAAACACCATCTGCAGATCTCCGGAAGACGAAAAATAATGATCAATCAACATTCGTTGTAGATCTCTAGAAGAAGAAGAAAAATGCTGATCAATCAACATCCATAGCAGATCTCCGGAAGCAAAAATCTGTTGAAATCGTGGAAGATCAGCGGAAGCAAAAAGCAACAACCATCAAGAAAGTCAAACAACAAAAGATTGTGAATCCTAAGCAACAGAAGTTATCTCCTGCTAAACAAGAATCCTTTGATATCATGTCAGGGAAAAGCAAGGATTCATCAGCTGCCAAGTTTGAAAAAGAATTGGTAGAATAGAAAAGGAAGAAGAAGGTGAGTGTCCATGAAAGTGAGGAAGAAGAAAAGTATTGTAAATGGTGTGACATGAAAAATCACAACACTGAAGATTGTTACTTCAGCAGCTACTGTTCCATTTGCAATATGAATAATCACATGACTTCTGAATGTTACTTCAACAAACACTGTGCAATTTGTAACAAAAATAACCATTCCACTCAGGAATGTTATTTTAACAAAGAGAACAAAACAAAGAGCACAAAGAAGCAACAATCAAAGAAGGCTGAATCAGACTCTTAATCAAGTGATAGTCCAGAAGATTCAAAGCCAAAGAAGCAGCAGCAAAAACAAAAGCTGTCAAAAACAAAAAAGCAACCATCTGGTGATGGTAAGCCTTTGAAGAAGAAAGAAAAACCGTATCATCAACTCAAAACACCTCACAAAAAGGTCGATTTGATAGAGAAGACAACAAATGCTGATGACACTTTCTTTGATCATTTTGAAAAGGGTACTCAAATACCACAATCAAAATCAAAAGATGATGAAACTTTCTTCAATCAGGGATCATCATCAAAATTAAAGCAGAAGCCAAACAAAGAGAAGGTGAAAGAAGAAAGGATTGAGAAAGAAGAACAAGGTTCCACAAATTCATCTTCTACAGAGTCATCCTCACCACAAACAAAACATAATGAATCAATTGAGTCTAAAGTTAACACTGAATCCTCAAGACTCATTCATGAGGGAGTAACAATTTTAGATACTAGTGGTAAACCCATGTTCATTAAGGCTTGGGTTCCCCATTCTAATTGATTTCTTTATGTATACTGGAACAAACATGGAGGACTGACAACAAATGGTATGTTGACAGTGGTTGTTCCAGGCATATGACAGGAAACTATTCTCTACTCCATGATTTCAAACATAAAAATGCCTCCTATGTGGCATTTGGTGGGGATAAGAAGGGAGGTAAAATTATTGGTGAAGGAATGGTAACTAATGGTGTACTCAAGTTTGAGAAAGTAAATTATTGTGAAAATTTACAATACAATTTACTGAGTGTATCTCAAATTTGTGATCAAAATTATACCACTTTATTTGATAACACTAAGTGTTATATTCTTAAGCCAGGTTTTCCCATTTCAAAAGACTGGATCCTTCTTAAAGCATCAAGAAAAGGGAACACTTATGTTTTGGATATGAATAATACTGCACTCACAAGCAATGAAACATGCCTGCTGTCTAAGTCATCGGAAGATGAATCTCATTTATGGCATAGAAGGCTTGTTCATTCCAACATGAAGAACATGAACAATTTGGTGAAAAATGACCTACTCATTGGACTTCCAAAAATAGAATTTTATTGTTTCAATCATTATTCATCTTGCTATAAAGAAAAATAGCATGGAGTGTCACATAAATCCAAAATAATCAACACAAACTTAACACCACTCAAATTGCTTCACATGGATCTATTTGGTCCAACCAATGTGATGAGCATTGGCAAAAGGCAATATTGTTTTGTAAATGTGGATGATTTCACTAGATTCACATGGGTCTTTTTCTTAAAACAAAAGAGTGAAACATCAGAAACATTAATGTAGTTTGTCACTAAGATTGAAAATCAACTTGATCTAAAAGTTAAAATTTTCAAGAGTGATAATGGATCTGAATTTGTTAATAATGTTCTAGATTCCTTTTGCAGGAATACAGGCATAGCAAGGCAATTCAGTGCCCCCAGGACACCACAACAAAATGGAGTTGCTGAAAGAAGAAACAGAACTCTCATTGAAGCAGCAAGAACAATGCTAGCTGACTCATAATTGCCAATCACCTTTTGGGCTGAAGCAGTGAACACAGCATGCAATGTTCAAAACAGAACTTTAATTGTCAAAGAACATAACAAAACACCATATGAACTCTTATTTAAAAGAAAACCTTTCATAGGATATCTTAGAGCTTTTGGATGTCATGTGTCTATTTTAAACACAAAAGAACAATTGGGAAAGTTTTCTGAAAAAGCCTTTCTTTGTTGGATACTCCTCAACATCTAAATCATATAGAGTTTATATATCACAGCAAAACATTATGGAAGAAACACCTAATGTTTCATTTGATGAATCCTTATTTCCATAATCTCTTAAAGGATCATCATGGTTGTTTGATATAGATGCATTAACAAACTCATTTAACTCTGGTTATTTGAATACTGCATGTTCTACGGATACATGCTATCCATATGTTCCTCCAAACGTGAATGAAGTATCATTATTTGCTGATCCTCCAAGACCATCACAACACTTTTCAAGTGTATCTGATCCTGGCACTTCATATCTTCCAAGAACTACAGTACATGATCAAACAAACAGTTCAACATCTTCAGATAAAAACACAGCATCAGCAGCAGTTAACTCTGCACCCGTAGATGTTTTTCCTGCATCCGGAGAAATGATCACTACATCCGCAGATGTTCCATCTACACCTGTAGATATCCCATTCTCTGGGGATGCTGAAATACATTCTAAGGAAACCAAGTCAGCAGATCAACAAACAACATCCGTAGATGTTCCTGTAACTCCTGCAGAAGCACGAAACACATCCCTAGATGTTCCTGTGGAAGTTGTTCATAATGCTGCTGATGTTTAAACTCATGAGGAGGGATATCATTCAGCTTCAGAAGATCAAAATAATAAAGATCTTGACTATTTTGTTGATTCTCCATCTCCGCTGGATCACTCTCCATCAAGGAATATGACTAACTTGGAATCATCTATTCAAGTTGCATCTATTCCAACAACAAGAATTCATAAAAGTCATCAAATAGATAATATTATTGGTGACCTTAATGAAAGAACTACTAGAAGTCAAGGGGTAGCAGCCAACATTTGTCTCTTCACATGTTTTCTTTCATAAGTGGTTCCTCATAACATAACTGCTGCATTGAAGGATAACAGCTGGATTAAAGCTATGCAAGAGGAGCTTCAACAATTCTGAAAGCAGAAAGTCTAGAATCTAGTTGATCTTCCTGAAGGTCAATATCCAATTGGCGCAAGATGGCTTTTCAAGAATAAACTAGATGGCGGAGGCATTATTGTGAGAAACAAAGCAAGGCTGATAGCACAAGGTTATACCCAAGAAGAAGGAATAGATTATGATGAAGTCTTTGCACTAGTTGCAAGTATTGAAGCAATAAGAGTATTCCTAGCCTATGCCTCACATAAGAAGTTCACAGTTTACCAAATGGATGTAAAATGCGCTTTCTCATATGGGAAAATTGATGAAGAAGTCTATGTTGCTCAACCTCCAGGCTTTGAGGATCCTGATTTCCCACACAGGATATACAAGCTTGACAAAGCTTTGTATGGTCTTCATCAGGCTCCAAGAAAGTGGTATGAAACATTATCATCATTCTTACTCAAGCATGGATATAAAAGGGGAACAATAGATCAGACTCTCTTTCTCAAACAAGAACATCAAGACCTCTTGGTTGTCCAAATTTATGTAGACGACATTATTTTTGGCTCAACAAACAAGAGATTGTGTGAAAGCTTTGAAGGTTTAATAAAATCTGAATTTCAGATGAGTTCAATGGGAGAATTAACCTTCTTCCTTGGTTTACAAGTTCATCCTAAACCAGATGGCATCTTTATCAATCAAGAGAAGTTTATTTATCAAATCTTGAAGAAGTACAAGCTTGCTGATACTTCTTCATGCAAAACACCAGATCCTAAAGACTGTATAGATCAATTATAGGATCTTTAATGTATTTAACTACAAGCAGACCTGACATAATATTTGCTATGTGTGTTTGTGCTAAGTACCAATCAGATCCTAAAGAGTCACATCTGAATGTTCTTAAGAGGATCTTTAGATATCTCAAAGGGAAGCCAGCTCTTGGACTTTGGTATCCCAAATATGAAGAATTCAACCTCTATTCATACTCTGATAGTGACTTTGGAGGATGCAACAACAACAGAAAATCCACATGTCTTAAAATGGAATGTCTTAATTATTCATAAAACAATATAAAAATACAACAAGAATGTCTTAACTATTTGTTTTCATATCTAGCAGTCCATATTGATGGGAAATGATAGTGCATTATGTCTTCGTTTCTTTCCTGAGTTTTTAACTTTCACTAAAGACTAATCAGAAGGGCTTTGATATGTGGGTAGGTTCAGCTTGAGTGGAAAATACACCAAGTGCATGCATAACATAATGAAAAGGTAACTATCTATGGGAAATTCCATTTTGAGGATCAAGCAAGTAAGTCTTATCCTGATATGATCAACTCACTCACCCAAGCACACTATGTAACAACACTTTATAACTTCTATCTTTGCAATTCATATTCCCTTTGTTTTGTGTAAACAAAGACCTGGGATTATGATCACTTTGGTATACATCTGTTGTGTTTTGTGTAAACAAAGAACTGGGTTAAAGGCACCTCTGCTTTACGGAAGTAAAGACCCGATGACCTGATGATGATCATATCTCAGCTCTCAAAAGAATCCACTGTGAACAACTGTATATTAACTTAAGAGCTTTTGCATCAATGCATTAATGAGATGTAAAATACATCTCAAGATAGAACTTATAACTTAACGTACATAGTTTCTAAGTGTGAAAAAGTGATGACTTGACTCATAAATGGAGGATAAACTCTAATGTGAATTGAATGTGGAGCCCATAATTGGCTATCTTTAATCAACATCAAAACATGATAAACAGCATGCCTAGTTGAACACATACTCCTGTTTGAATTTATGTGGAATCTCATACTTGCAATTAGCACTAGATTCATGTCTCATATCATCAAACAAATCGATACAGGAATATGCTTAGTGTCATAGTATGATCCCATTATATGTATATATGCTTGTACATAAGTTTTTAATTCATTTTATTTATAATTTTAGTTATGTTATTTCCAGTTCTGTTGGACAGACTAGTGTCTTTCATGCTATTTCCTAGATACATTTATGATAAATGCATCAGTTTAACATTAATCACAAATTTAAGGGGAGTAGTTAATGCATGAAATCATGAAATCTGAATTTTTAATCAAATGAAGGAATTGGGACTTGAGCACTAACTTGGCTACATGATACATGAGGTTTTTCAAGTCAAATCATTTCTTGCACAATTGCCATGTAGACAAAGTCAACAAGGTCCAAAAGCAACAAATGGTTCTAACATGTTGATAGAATCATACAAATCAATAAGATGGTAACAAGAGTGAAAGAACTTTCAAGTCTGAAAAGCTGATTATCAAGTATCTAAGCCTAAGGGGGAGTATTGTTAAGTCCAGTTCTCATAGGTCTAGATACATTATATAGGCTTACAACTTTAATCAATCTTTTGTAATAAACTTTTGTAAATCATTATCTTAATGTATGCTTTATATGTATAGGTTAACCCATAATTGTGTTGATTTATATGTGTGATTGCAAGTTTAAGAGTATACTTAGTCAATTTCACAAAATTGACTAAGTGTAAGAAACATCTACGGATGAACATTTTTGTTCTTCCGTAGATAATCTTCTGAAACGAAGTAAAGTGCATCCAGGGATCTTCTGCGGAAGAACAACTTGTTGCGGATGAAGTCTACCAAGTGAAGACTCCTATGGAAGGCATAACTCCTACGAAAGACTAATGACCTACGGAAGACCAACACTTACATGTACTTCACCAAGTACTTCAAGTCAACAAGTCAAACACTGAGTGATGTAATAAAGTCAACTCCTACGGACGACTTTATCTCAGTCAGAGAATGTGTCACATCATAACATTCTCCGAGTAACTTTCTTACCACGATAAGAAAGTTACTATTTCCAAGAAATTCATTGTTACCCTAACAGTAAATTCCTGAGCCTATAAATACAAGGCATAAGCTCACACTTATGGGGACGGCTGAATACCTAACAATACATCAATCAATCACCATCAAACCCTAGCAGCCGCAACATCATTTACACCAAAATCATCAATAGAAACATAACAACCGTGATCATCATCAATTATTATTTGTTCTTCTGTAATCATTAATCTGTTTTTAATGAAATACTTTCAAATCGTATTTGTTCATTCATTGCACTTAATTGTTTTGTTCTTCATTATTACTTATTACTGCAATTGTTATTTCGTATTCAATAAATCAAACAACGAATAGTGATAATTCCGCGATCATTGTTCGAACTAAGTCTAACCTGATAATTCCTGATTGTGATCCTTGGATTCACGATGGTGAATCCTCATTATCAGTACTCTGGACAGAACTCCCAGATTCTGTGGTTGTAGGAACTTTCTCCCCCTATTTGGTAGCATCACCCACTTGCATAGGTGAACTGGAGGTTAAGTCCACTACTTCCATAGGTTCTTGTGGACCTGGTTGAGTTTGTCTTTGTGGTCTCTTAGCTAACTTACCCTTGAGATCGGTGATCTCAAGTTGCTGGTCATTGATCCTTCTCTACAAGGCAGTCACTTGAGATTCCAGGTGACTAACCTTAGAAACTAAATAGGTGTAGGTTTGTGTCAGTTGTTGTACCTTTAGTTGCGAACTCCCTATCTTAAGATGAAGAATCATGGGGGTATGAGAGAATTGGACCAAGTGCTTCTTCATCATCACCAGCATATTGTTCTTGGCGGCTGGATTTCCCGTGCTCCATGGCAACTTCAGTTGAAGTGTCAAGGGGCAAGGTTGCTATGGTTGAGGTCTTAAAGATGTAAGCACTTGCTGAAGTGAGAGCCTTTTCCATATGGACCTCCTGGACCTCCTAAACATATTTAGGGAGATCCACCTCACTTGGGGGTGGATGATGTTGGCTAGACATGGGAGAAGCAGGAGCACTCATATCTCCTTAAGCAAGGGTGGATAAGAGAGACTTATGGTACTCAATAAATCCCATGTCTTTATCGTCGTAGAATTCAAGGTTAGGAATGGGTTGATTAGGATCCAAAGGCTAGGGATGGTAACTATCCTGAAAAAGTTGTTCACTTGAGTTTTGAGACTCAGAGTGAAGCCTTAAGGCTGTTTGGGTGATGAGCTCGTCAGGCTAAGCATGAGTAACCTCAGCACTGATCATTTGTGAGATGGGGGTGGTTTGCTCCTTAAGGGAAGTGGGAGCTCTAGTGTCCACTTCCTCCTACATAGGTGGTGATATGGGTCTTGCATAGGCTGAATAGCCTATATAGGGTCAGTTTGGATTTTCTTTGGTAGGTGATGGTTATTTGAGGCTGAGAGGGTAGCTAAGAGGTAGAAGGTGTGGGTTCAACACTAGCTGGTGTTGCTAGGTTGTCACCTTGAGCAATGAGCTCTACATTTTTAAGGCAAGGCTTTTTCTACCCTACAAAAGCCCACAGTAGGCTTACTCATAATCTTAAAGATGTCGGGCTTCATTTATCCCAATTTAAGAACATTACATGTTCCCTTTAACTATGTGGCCAGTTCACAGTTAAAAATATGCTTGACATATTTAGGGAACATGTAATATTCTATGGAGTCTTAATTAGCAAGCATATTAGTATAAACAAATTATGAATATCTGAACTTGACTCACTAAACCATTCCATGGACTATGTAGGAAAGGTCTTCGGGAATTGCTCCCATCCTCCATGTTTGGTGGATAGACTATGAATGACCACATGGATAAGGTACTTCCATTGGGAGGAGACCATCCCTTTCCTGAAGGTTGTTACTGAGTAGTCCCCTCATAGTTCATCTGACCAAAGGAATGACTAACAGTAGATTTGGGGAAGCACAAATCACCCTCTACATCGTCCAGCATGAGATGACTATTTATGGAAGCTAGAGTGATGAAGTTTGTCCTATCCTGCAGTGTGGCAGATAGTGCCTTCTCCCCGTCCATGGTGACCTTTTGGCGGGTCCTCCGGAACTCCAGAAGTTGATCCTTATAGAGAGGAGGATCAATAGTGAGGAAGGTGAAGTTGTTCGACAGTGATAAGAAGCGACAAACCTCTAAGAAACCAGAATCTTTCTTAGAGTTTAATAGAGCAACCTGATTATGTTGCCTATGTATATGCATGGAGAAATCAGGTTTGGTTTGTATGATCAAGGGACCATTTTGAGGTAGCTTTGGGGTGAAGGAAAATAAGATCAGAGGCGGTTTTAGGAGAATTTAGGTTAGGGAAATTCGCAGATGAAGAAGATAGAGAGCAAAGGGGAATCGTTGAGTGTATATATATGAAATTGATTTGAAACAAATTAATGTGGAAGGGTAAGCTTTGAAATCCGTATGTCGGTCGCACCTCTGAAAAAGGTGCCCAAAAAAGTAGTTTTCTTGAAAGTTGAAAATCTTCCAAAGGTATTTTGTCTTTGGAAGTTTTGGAAAAACTTTTGAAGCCAATTTTGGCTTTGGAAGAATTTCTTAGAGTTATAAGAATTTGCTTCGGAAGAAATTTACTTAGAGAAAATTTGCTTCAAAGTATAGTTTATTTTGAGAGCCATTAAGCACCAGAAGTTTTATTTTAAAATAAGTCTTCCGAGACAAATTTGCTTCGTAAGAAAATTGTTCTTTAAGTCACATAAGTGTTTTAAGCTTCGGAAGATGTTTTTAAAATTTTTCCGAAGGTAATTCACTTATTTGAGTTGAAGACATAAATTTCTTTCGAAGTTAATTTTAATGTCTTTTAAAAGAAATTATACTTCAAAATCTTATAAACCTAAGGCATATCAATTATAAAAATTTTCTTTCAAGATAACCAGGCTTATATGAGTGATAAAATACACAACATTAAAGACACACATTTTAGAAAATAATTCTTAAATTATTTTAGGAAAAACTACTCAAAGTTAATTATCCCAATAGCTGATATTCTGTTCATCAAAAGCCTTAGTTAACATATCAGCATATTGTTCATTTGTGTTAACTTTGACCGGTTTTATCAATCCTTTGTCAAAATTATCTCGTATCAAATGATACCTAATATTGATGTGCTTTGTCGTTAAGTATTGCACAGGATTCTCTGTAATGAAGATAGCACTGTTGTTTTCTATGTGGATGGGAGTCTCCTTGAAGTTAAATCCATAGTCCATCATCTGATTTTGAATCCAAAGTACTTGAGCATAGCAGCTTGCAGCAGCAATGTATTCAGCTTCAGTAGTTGATGCAGGCCCAAAGGATTATTTCTTGCATTTCCATGAGATTATCCTTCCACCAAGGAACTAAAAACCCCCTGATATAGACTTTACAGTTATATTACAGCCACCATAGTCACTATCTGTATATGCATACAGATTAAAGTCAGAACACTTTGGAAATCGAAGTCCGGAGCACCTTTGAGATATCTAAATTTCCTTTTAACAACAACTAGGTGAGACATCTTGTGGTTGGCTTGATATCTTGCACAAATTCATGTGGCAAACATGATATCAAGCCTCTGGGTGTGAGGTACATGAGAGACCTAATCATTGCCCTATAGAGGTGGTCATCAACACACTCCCCCTCAAGATCAGGACCTAGAGAGTGGTTTCTTGCTATGTGAGTCTTAGCAACCTTACAGTCAGTTAGATGAAATATAGTCAGTATGTCTTGTACATACTTTGACTAGTTTATGAAGATACCATTGCCCACCTGCTTCACTTGAATTCCTAGAAAGAAATTGAGTTCCCCATGGCACTCATTTCAAATCTATTCTTCATCAGCTTCTCAAACTCTTTGTAAAGACTTGGATTAGGTGAAGCAAAGATGATGTCATCTATATAAACTTGAACTAGAATCAATTCATTCCCTGTTCCTTTAAGGAAAAGTGTACTGTCAATGGTACCTCTTTTGAAACCATGTTGAACAAGGTACTATGACAGTGTCTCATACCACTTCCTTGGAGCCTGATGCAGCCCATAGAGAGCTTTGTCAAAATTGCACACATATTCAGGATGATCTGGGTCTGTAAAGACAGGTGGTTGTTTGACATACACTTCCTATTTAATCACACCATATAGAAAAGCACACTTGACATTAGGTTGGTAGACTTTGATGTCCTTGGATGCAGCAATAGCAAGGAATATCCTAACAGCTTCAAGTCTTGCTACTAGAGCAAAAACATCAGTGCAGTCAATCCCTTCTTCTTGAGTGTACCCTTGAACAATTAATCTAGATTTGTTTTTGATGACAAGTCCTGTATCATCTTTCTTGTTCCTAAACACCCATTTGGTTCCTATAGTAGTCTTCCCATGAGAAAGAGGACATAGGTTCCAAACTTTCTATCTTTTGAATTGAAGCAGCTCCTCCTGCATTGCTTTAACCCAACTTCCATCTTTCAAAGCCTTATCAATCTTCTTAGGCCCTTTCTGAGACAAGAAACAGGAGTGCACACAAACATTTTTGTGATGTGTTTGTCCTCTTCTCCTTACTCCTGTTTCAACATCTCTAATGATGCATGTGGTGGGGTGAGACTTGTGGATTTTTAGCTGAGGAATTACAGCAAGTTGATTTGACAGATCTAAATTTGTAAAATTCAGATCTGGTGATTGATGATCACCCACCACATCAGCACACTTATCAAGGTTAACTTGATCCAATGAGTGTGTGACATCATAATGTTATCTTCAATGGAGAGGTCTACAGTATCATGGAATTCTTGGTTAGAAACACCACCTCCATTTTCTCCTACATTTGAAGGTCCTTCACTTGAGTTTTGTGTCTCTGATCTAGAATTTGTAGGCACCTCAAACATATTAGCTGAATTTGTCATTGTTGTGCCGATAGAATCTCCACCTACATGGTTAGTTACCATTGGAGCTGAAGTAGTATTCATGCTTGGTATACTTAGCTCAAATCTTGGGTCAGGATCTCCTATTGATAAGTTACCTTTAGATCCTAAAACATCTTCACAATATTTGTTAAACAGTTGGCAACTAAATCAAGATCAAATAGCCAATCAGGACCAGAACCCTTCACACTGGGTGTGTGTTCATTGAAAGTCACATTAGGTGACTCCTTAACTGCTCTGGTTCTGAGATTGTATACTCTATAAGCCTTAGCTTGAGAAGAGTATCCAATGAAGTGTCCATCATCTGATTGCTCAGCAAATTTGGCCAGATGATCTTTGGTATTCAAGATGGTGCAAGAACAACCAAATGATCTGAGGAAAACAATGAAAGGTCTCCTTTTGTGCCATAGCTCATAAGGAGTCTTACCATGAGTCTTGACAACTAAAACTCTGTTCTGCATATACAAGGCAGTGTTAACTGCCTCTGCCAAGAAGGTGATAGGGGTAGTGATGGAGTTAATTTCCTTTGCCTTGTAGGGCCAAACAGATCCAAGTGTAACAACTGAAGGGGAGTAGTGATGGAGTTGATTTCCTTTAGGTTGTGAGACACTTTGTGCTGCTTTCCTTTCAAACATGCAACATAATGGTCATAACTTGTAAACTCTTTCTTTGGCATTCTAGTTACCAAATCATCCTTAATTAATTTATTCATGTTCTAAAAGTTTACATGGCACATTCTTTTATGCCAGAGGAAAGACTCGTCACTATTGGCTTTAGCTAGAAAGTAGGAAACTCCTCCAGAAGGAGTCACTTGCAAATACATCTAATACATATTCCCTTTCCTGGGGGCTCTGAGTAGAATATGCTCTTGAGGAATGACCACCCCATGCTTCAGAACAATACACTTATGTTCAGTAAAGAACATGCTATGCTTTTGGTAATAAAATAGAATTACACTCAAAAGATTGTACTCAAGCTCCTTGACAAAGTTTACCTTCTCAATATTGAGCTTATCATTTATGACCTTGCCCCTTCCAGTGATGTAACCACCAGATTCTCCTCCAAAAGCAACTGGCCCTCCATCAAAGTTTTCAAAGTCTTGCAGCAAGGAGCCATTGCCTGTCATGTGCCTATAACAGCCACTGTCAATGATCCATACATTCCTTTTGGTCTTGAGTTGTTCCTACATAGAAAGAGATGGTTAGTTATATTTGAAGACCCAAGCCCTGCTTGTCTTGGGTTCATTAATATTAATAGAAGATAAATCAACAGTTAAGGATCCTATGTTTAAGCTTTGGGGATCTTAAGCAGTTGATGATGAGGAAAATTTAGTCACTTGGCCTTTCTTCATCTTCCATACCATCTTGGAAAGACTAGACTTGGCCTTCAATGCTTCAGAAGTTTTTACAACTTCAAAAATTTTGCAGACAGAACCTTCCGAAATTTTTGCATCTATTGCAGAATCCAATACATCGGAAGCACTACTTTCTTCCGAGACCAAAATTTCTTTCGAAAGCAATTTTCCACTTATCTTCTGAGCATTCATTTTTGAGCTTCCAAGGGGAAGTGACTTTCCTTCTGAAGCTGCCTTCTTCTTTTTCATCTCAAAAGCCTTCTTGGTCATGTTGATAGTACTTTTAGGATTGTAGATGCAATCCTTAGGAAGATGGGAAGTACTGCCACACATGATGCATGTAGTTGAGCTGCTTCTGAGAGACTTCTTCGGAGATGCTGGTTGAGCTAGATCACTTTGCAATCCCTTCTTCACCTTTGCAGATGATACAACAGGCTTCTTAGGGATAGGCTTGCTTTTAAAATAGGATGGTTCAGGCAGTATAGAAGTGGTGCACCTTTAATCAACCTTCCTCTTTTGACAAGGATGGTTTGAACTTGAACAAGGACTTCTGGTACTAGAATCCATAGTCAAGTTTGCAGTCTTCACCACCTCAAACCCAACAGATATAAATACTTGTTTCTGCTTCAAGTCAATGGTGGGCTTGATATCAAGGGCTTTCTTGGCTTTTCTATTTGCAGCCCTTATCAAATTCCTTCTCGTAGACTTGGCCATCTTTGTCTTTTTCTTCTCTCTAGGAGAATGGTGTCCTTTATCAGATTGAACCTTCTCACTTAGTTCAGGTTCATCCTTCAGCATCTACTCTTCATCATCATCGTCTTCATCCTTTTCTTGAACTGGATCTTCTGAAGGTAGCTCATCTTCACTAGTACAATACCTTGGCTGTCTTATAGATAATAGAGTGTATGGAGGAGCTATTTCACTAGATCCCAGTCCCTGCCTGTTTTTATAATACACTTTGCATGCAAAGATGAGGATATGATATTCTTGAAGGTTTCGTCTTCAAAAACACACTTTTCTACCCTGGCTTTGCTGATCATAAGCTCAGCCTGGTATTCAGTTAACTAGGCTGTGAGATCTTTGATTTGAGTCTAGTAATTTGTGTGCTCATGTTTAAGAGTAGAAATTGTTTTCTCTAAATCTTCTATTTTAAGTGTATAGTCATTTTTTACACTTTTCAAATCAACTAAAAAATATTCAAAGACTCAAGATCAGATCTCACTTTCAAGTAGTAGGACCTGTACATGCTAACTTTAGCAATGCACTCAGGTGTGCAAAGATGTTTTGTTACGTTAGGTTCTTCATTGTCAACCATCAAGGCATGGTTTAGAGAAGAATCTTCAACCCGGAAACTCCAATCAAAGCCTCCTTCTTCAGCATCTACTACAGCCTGTTGCTTGGGCTTTTCAGCTTTTGGAGCTCCTTCAATGTAGTCTGGTCTAGATTGTGCTTGGCCACCATTTGTCCTTGGTGCCTTGCACCCCGTAGCAAAGTGTCCCATTTGGTTACAGTTGTAACACTTCACTTTGCTTTTATCTAGTCCAAACTTTTCACTAGATACATTGCTAGGAAACTTCCTTCCTGTCCTCCAGTAGAACTTTTTGGCTCTATGAGTGAGGAGAGCCATCTACTACACAATCTCCATATATTCCAGATCATCTAGATGAGTGCAGTCCAAGTTTTCCACAGTAAATAGAAAGTAGCCTAACTTTCATCAGAAGACATAAAGGCTTGAGAAGAGCTTGTCTCTTCGAATGGGCTTTCTTGTACGTAGCTCTCCCTTGTTGTCTCTAGGAAGGTGATGAAAGGGCCCATTTGTGAGTTGTTAGGGTAGCTAAGTAGATGATGTTGAGGTTCTCTACTATCCCTTTCAACCACATAGAAGGCAAAACTCTTGTGGGTACTAGAGGAGCTGTGAAATGGATTTTGCATGTTCATCTCTGTTTGGTAACTGCTCTGGATACCTTACACCTCTGTAAGGGTAAGAGTTGAGAGGTTCTTAGTTCTCTTAATGGCCACAAAGTAATGAGTCCATTCTCTGGGAAGAGAGAACATGAACTTTCTCACAATATCCCTATTCTCTAGATTGACACCAGTATCCACCAGAGTGTCCAAAATCTCAACATTTCTAAAATACTATTGAGTCATGGTTTTACCAGTATTGAAGGTGAAGTTCTCAAACTGCTGCTTCATTAGGTCTTTCTTGTTCTCATTGGCTTCCTCAAACCCCTTATACCTCAGCTTTAGTGCATCCCAGAGGTGCTTTGCAGTTTTGCACTTATTAAAGCCTCTGTAGATAGAGTTAGGAGGAGCAGTTTGAAGAGCAGTCATGGCCTTCTGATCTACATCTATTCTCTTCCAATATTAATTAGAATAATCAGCCACGTCCTTTGGAATCATCTCACCAGCAGCAGCTGCTGAAGGTGTGCATGGAACATGAGGTCCAGAGACAACAGATCTACTGTATTGAGACTTGATGAACCCTTTTATTCTTTGGCACCAAGTATCAAAATCATTAGGAATGATTAGTGGAGACTTTGTCATTATGCCGGTTTCCATATCAGCTTTGGAGAAACCTGCAATTTGAGCATGTAAGTGCTTTGTGAAACTGAGAAGATTTAAGATGGTAAGATCTTAAAATCAAGAGCCTGGACCGCTCTGATACCAATTGCAGGACCAGATATGGAGGTCAATGCAATAGTTTCACAGATTGTTTGGAGAGTGAACTTGGCTAAACACTAACAAGATCAAATAGGGAACACGTTAGTTGGAAACTTAGAACTTAAAGTAAAGAACACAAGAACTATTATATGGTTTTCAAATATGTTGTATATTGCTCTCAATTTCTTTTACAAAAGTTACAAAAGTTACAAAAGATTATAGAAATTCAAGACCCTAAAATACTTTATACTACATCCTGCAGCCGGCCATACTCTAAAGACTAGTTGTATACACTAATCTAGACAACAAGATCAATGTATAGTCAAAACGCAGATTGCCTTTTGACCTATGACTATGACATGCCATAGGTCACATCCTAATGTATTACAAAAAGGATAAAAGGTACAAAGTAGAAAGTTACAAACACCAGACCATAATCTACAGTTTACAAAAGCATGAACCTTTTCACCAACTTGTATAAGTTGGTGAGTATTCAAAGTGGCAGCGAAAAGTTGGTTAGCTTTCTGAAAAGTTGATCTGATAAAGCATGTTTTCTCTGTCTTTGGAAGAAATTAGTTTTCAGACTTGTTGGCTTCGGAAGACTTTGTCTTCTAAGCTTCGAAAGACTTCATCTTTGGCTTCGGAAGATTTTGGTTTTGGCTTCGGAAGATTTTACACTTAGAATATTTCTGATAAGGGAAGTGTAAAACTTCCGAAGTAATTTCAGCTGAGTACATGCATGCAAGCTGGAAGGTCTTTGGTTATATTGGTTACCTCAGCCTTTCAATTATAGCCTTATAATTTAGCATGATGATTTGTTGCATGTGTTGTATGATATGCTTTGTTAGAATAATGATCTTGCTAGAGCTTAAAGTTCATAATGTGATATATATGAATAGTTTGTATGATAATCTCAAATAATGAATTACCATACTTGATTAAAAAAGATTCACCTAATACGTAACCAATGGGTCAAACGGGTCAACTGGGTCAACAGTGTCAATGTTTCCAAATCACCTAAGTTAATGTGTTGGATTAAGCATTTTGGGTCTGTTAAGCTATTTTGGTTTCATGAACTTATGTACCCACGTGTTCTAGGTAACCTTTGACGGGTTGTCATTGCACTCATCTTTAGCTTTGCTTTATTGTTCGGTTGCGCATCTGGTGACAAAGCATACTTGTATTATCAAAAGCTTTACTATTCTAAGTTGTGTATAATGTAACATAGTGTGTTACACCATTGAAAGCCCTTACATTTTCTTATCATTAATTAAGGAATCTAGCAGAAAATCTTGGGTGGTACTACTCGGTCTAACAAGCCCAACCTGTATGACTGGAGCTCAAACGGGTGCAATATTGTTCTAAACAACTAACATTTTCACGGCCTGGTATGTCGTGGCGGATGGCAAATAACCAACAAAGTCAGCTTCGATCGCAAAATCACTACTGTTATTACTTATTAAAATAGACTAGCTATCTACTTCAATACACGTACTTATGTTTTGCATCTAATATTGTATGTAATAAATTGTAAACTCTTGAACTCACCATCTTTTATGTTGACACTTTAGTATGCTTTTGTCAGTTCGTTAATATTAAGTACCATAGGAGCACAACACGGGTCGAGAATTTGTCTTCAAACTTGCATTTCTTATGTTTGGTTTTAAACACACAATTAAAGAATGGTTTGGGCGCATATTTTGCGCAATTTACAATTTAAGTACATTGAGTTTGGATAATTATTACATGCTCCGCAATATTTAAACTTCTAAAACTCTGAATTTATTTTAAACGTCGCATGTAGAGTCGTTCAGAGTAACTAATGACTTGGATCTTTGTTTGTTCATACATGTATCATTAAAACCACGCATGTGGATTTTAAGGGCGTAACAAGTATTTTGGTAATATATTATTTAATTGAAAATTTAACTTTTTATCCATATCAGAGACCAATACTGTTATGTTTATGCATACTTTAGAACTGTCTTTGTAGTTTTTCGAACTTGATGATCATATCCGCAATTTGAAAATAACACAAGGACCATCCGTGTAACTTACTCTCGTTTCTATATAACTCATTTAAAAAGGTTAGGTGGTTATTGGAAAGCCACAGATTTTGATATCACATAAATATCATTCTTTCACATTCTTAACAAAGATAGTGGCGGTGTAGTTGATTAGATGTCTCTTTTTATTCTCTGTTTTGGATTTTTTGATTTATTTTTTTTATCTTTTCTATCCTTTTTTATATTATTATATCACCTTCGTAACAAGTTTAATTAATAAATTTCGCTAGCCAATCGATTACATGTCTGATATTTTCAAATTTTGATGTCATTATTTAACATTTTTTTACAACAAGAGAGTTTACGTATATGTTTTGTTTTTCTTATAACATAAAGCATCGAAAGGTTAGTTGTTTATCATTTAACGTGCCACAACATCTAAGTTACACTAGTTTTTTGTTTTTATATAAATAATCAAAAACATTATTTTCTCTTTTACTATTTAAAGTGTCACAACATGCGGTTCATAATTGTATTGAATGAGAATAAATTAATGTTTAACTTTGCCTATCAAAGCCCTTTTTAATGCATGAGTTTGTGATAACGTTTCACCATTAGTACTTTTTATAAGTTTATTCCTTTGCTGCAACACGCTGGTCAATAATAAATCGTGTTTTACGTAATTTAATGTCATCATTTTTTTAAATGCCGACACACACTCTTTAATCTACATCCGTTCGACTTTTAAACTTAATACATCTATATTATCCTTTGATTATATTTGGCAAGTTGCTAGATTAAGAAAGAATGTGTGTTTATGAATTTCTGATTTTGCCTTCTCATAGGGATAGCCGGAAAAACCAAATAGCTAGAAAGAGAACAAGAAAAATGAAATAATAATCAAGATAATCAACGCAATTGAGAATTTGATGGACCGATTTTTCTTAATAGTTGGTTTCTATGATTTGAATATTGTTATATGCGTATAAATAATCGAATTATGGAATTAATCAAACCAAACTGGCTTTAAAATCAATATTAATATTTGATCTTTATAGATAACTAGTTTTTTTTCTCCCCACGCTATGCGGCGGGAGTTCAGTCAAATTTTGACATGTAACGCCGTGTTATCTTATTCGTTATATGTTTGGCTCGTTTGAAATCATAAAATTAAAGTCGGCTGGTGAAAATCAAATATACTAAAGTTTAATAACCAAACTCGAAAAAAAATAAAACTTCATTATAAATAGTTCAGTGGCCAAACTCTAAAATCCTAAACTTAAGTGATCAAAGTAAAAAAAAATAAATTGATGGCAAACCATATGTTCCTAAACTTTAGTGACTAAAGTCAAGCATTATCAATGGAAGTCTAGTAAATTTTTTCACACGAAGACTGCGCTATCAATCATCATAAAGTCAAAGTTTGGTGGCAAAACTCAAAAGTATTAAATTTAGTGACTAAACTCAAAAAGTAAAATTTTATTATAAATAGTTTACTGGCCAAACTCTAATATTCTAAATTTTAATAGCCGAAGTCAAATAACCAAAAGTTAAGATTAAAAATGAAAATACTTAAAACTGATGTGGTTAAAATCAAAAGTTTACTATTCATTTGAGTTGCCAATTAATTAGAGAGTAACGTAATGCAAGAAAAATGTTAAAACATAAAAGAATATAGTGTTGTGGCCTACATTAGAAAATCTATTTATTTGCTTTCTATTTTAATATATAGAGTAAAGTAATATATTATGCATGTATTAGAAACTTTTTGTTATAGTTTTTTAGCAATAACATATTAGTTGTTTATTTTGTTTCGCAAAAGTAAAAGCGTTTGTAAATATTTTATTTGACCCAAAATATTATCCAATATATTAAAAAACCAATGTGATAAACATCGAGTGAGGATAGTTTTGAGATTTCATCGTTAGGCTCACTAAAAGCTTTTCAGTTAGAGAGGGAGATAGAAAAGGGAGCAGACTTTTCGAGGTAAGAGAGAGTAGGGAGGGGGGTAGACGGTGGCGATTGCGTCGGCCGTTGGTTGATTTTGCAGTGGAGATGGAGGTGGACATGGATTTTAATTTAACTTAATTTATTACTTGTATTGAGCTCGAACCATTAACATCCAAAACCGACGGCTAACCCATAAATATTTTCTAATAACTGCATTAACAATCGCTTATAAAAATCTAAAAACCCAAATTTCGTCCAAACATCGGGTAAATTGGTTAAATTGGTGCTGATGAAGCTGATGTAGTGAATTAGAGGGCGTCCTCTATTTGCTCTAAACCGGTGTTCGAAGCACACACCAATAACAAATTTTTAACAAACAGAAATGGTAAAAACGGCATTATTGCATTCCTTATCTTCAAAATATGCATCCAACCTTAACCACACACTATCTCATCGTGGGAACCTAGAATCCAATGAAATATTTAAACTATAGTTGGGAGGAAAGTGACAGAGGGTAATGTTGTTGGTGACAAATGATGTCGCTACAAATAAAGGGCAAAGGGATACAAAAGTGGACCAAAAAGATATGGGTAGAGTCTTCTTAGTTTGCACATTTGCTCCTAAAAATTAAATGCTGTTAGTCTCTTTGTGATTTTTATGTTTGTTTATAAGAAAAATATTGTTTTGCGTGAGAAGACTTTTTAAACAAAACTATAAAACTATATTACAAAGGTCCCACTAGTTTTGAATTGCAAGTATCATGTAAATAAACAAACTATAGGGCCGTTTCAGCAACATAGCCTTATGAAATCTGGTGACTTCTTGTTGTTGTAGATAATATAATATAATAATTTCTCTTACGGTAATCGTAGTAGGAAAATGAGTGATTTCTTTATTATATATAATGGCGGATCCACGATTTTTAAGTGGTGGGGCAAAAGTAACAAGTCGGATCAAAATGGGTCGGGTTACAAGTCAAGTCAAAATGAGCCAAGTCAAATTATTTCATTTACTTAATTAACTGATTTAATAAAAAAGTAAACCAAATACAAGAAAACAAAAAATTAATAATACTATCACTTCACGTATAAAAACACACTCAATTTGATTCATTATTAGTATCACCTAATATGATACATATATTTTAAACTAGATTTGATTACTATAAGGTACATTTTAACTAGAGTTGATTACTATAAGGTACGTTTTAACTAGAGTTGATTACTATAAGGTACGTTTTAACTAGAGTTGAGTACTATAAGGTACCGTTCAGTTCAATTCTATTTGAGTTCAAATCCAGTTTAATTAACAACTTTTGATTATTATTAAGTGTATGGCTAGTGTCGTTTAGCCCTTTATTACATTTATTTAAGTTCAATTTGTCCAAACAACCTTCAACATCATTACTTAGAATCGGTTCAAATTCAAGATTGTTTAGAAAACAACTCAAACGTTAAATTTATACCTTTACACACTAATGATGACTATAATGTGAACACAAATACAACACAAATCAATCAAAACACACTTTAATCAATCAGATGAAATTTCAAAGATTTAGAAGTACATTGACATGATAAGTCAACATTTCGCATGACTGTTGACTTTATAGGCTCACAAGTTATCGCGCGACAAGTTTCTAATTTTCAAACAAGGTTCTCGAGCGACATCTGTTGAAATTCAGATTTGAAGTTTTCACGCGATATGTTTGAATTACTATATAAAATGTTCTCTCACGACAATTTGTAAAATTTTAAATCTTCGCTTTTTCAAAATTTTCTAACTTCTTATAATTTTTATTTATTGTTCGACTATTTTATGTGTGACTAACCAGGAGTTTTCTTTCAATCAATTTTTGTGAATTAAAATATCAGGAAACTTCAAGAATTTAAAATCTCATAATTGGTTACTAAGATCTGCCGGTCGTATTTAGAATGAGACTTGGTCAAATTGATTGTCGACATGTTGTATCCATTTTAAACTCATGCTCCAATATTTACTTAGACAAATATGTTGTGATTTTATTAATTTTTAATTACTTTATAGAAATCAATTGTTTCCATAATAAGACAGTTTTAATATTTCAAGTAACCACAACTTGACTTAAACCTTTCACTTGATTTTTAAATTTATTTAATTTTCATTTTTTAGTATATATGTAATTGAGTATAACTCGCCTGAAAATGTTTTGAACACGAAATTTTAACAAGCATTAGAACTTACTATTAGCCATCCGGTCTTATGGTGACCCTTTCAAGATGTTTAGAACTTACATTCCATTCCGGACTTAATGCCCCATCCTTCGATTTTGCCTTCCATGTCATATCAAATCCTCAAAGAATAAAAATATTTATCATATAGTATGTATTTCTTTGACATATCTTTTATTTTTGTGCACATTGCATCTTTTAATCCTATATTGTCACACCCTCAAAATCCACGTGCGAGGTTTAACCGCGAGGCGTGTGAACAAACCAGAATCTAAGTCATTAGTTACTCAGAACGACACTATATGTAACATTAAAACATTTCAGAGTTTAAAACTTTAAAACTATGCGGAAGTGTTTTGTAAATAAATCAAACCCAAGGTACTCAAAGTGTAACATTGGCAAAACACGCACCAAACCTTTGTTTATTGGAAATAAATTCAAAACCAAATATTAAGTCAAATATGCTTGATTGGGATGCATGTTGGACTCGTGAAGTGCTCCTACTGGCAATCGAAGATAATGACCTGAGAATAGCATACTAAAAGAGTCAACACAATGCTTGGTGAGTTCAAGAGTTTGCGTTTAACATAATCAGTGATAGTTAAAAAACATCAAAATCATGCATTGAAAAATATTGCTAGTCTATTTTCATAAGTAATAACCATAGTGATTTCACGATCAAAGCTGACTGTGTTTGTCTTTTTGCCTCCCGCCACGACAAACCAGGTCGTGACGTTGTTAGTTGTTTAGGACAATATTGCACCCGCTTGACCTCCAATCATACGGGTGGGGCTTATCAGACCCAGTAGTACTACCCAAGATTTCCCGCTAGATTCTTTAATTAACGATCCGAAAGTGTGAGGTCTTTCAATGGTATACAACACTATGTTAAACTATGCACATTTCATAATAGCAAAGCGTTTGTAACAAGTATGCTATCTCCCCCAAAAGAGAGTGTTTAAAAGCGAGGCATGAACTCACCTGATGCGCAAATCAACAATAAGTGCAAATCTTGCAATGAGAGGAAAGACAACCCATCAAAAGTTACCTAGAACATGTGAGTACATAAGTACGTGCAACCAGAGAATCATAACAACCCTAAGTGCTCATCAACACATCAACCCTAGGGTTTTGAAACCAAAATGACACATTTGACCTAGTTGATCAGTTTGACCCGTTGGTGACTTGTTACTTAAATTCTTGTTTGATCAAGGTTAACATCTCATAACACATTATTACCATGTAAGCCTTTCACGTAGATCACACCATCAATCTTAAACTCTATCATAATCATCATACCAACATAGATCATCATATAGCATATTTCATCATGCAACACTTGCAAATCTAAACCCAACATCATGCTCAACACAAACATAATTACACCACAACTAGCAATTCACACATTGAATCTAATCATGCACTACATGCCATGTGAAGCCACTCACGACTTCACATCCTACTACCTGCCAATCCTACTAAGTAGGGGCCTTAGATTCGCACGCGTGTATGACAATCATTATCACATTAACCAACACACTTCACACCAATTATCATACATCATAGTAATCTATTACAATCCCAAACATGATTCATAATTCTCTACCCCCAACATCACACTATATCCTATGGAACCTAGATTTATCAAGCAATCCGTCCAACATTCATATGATCCAATTTAAACATTCCAACACCTTCGACATCATCAATAAACACTCTAGCATGATCCTAGTATCATAAACATGCCCAATTCACAAGATTCAATGTTCCATTTCAGTAAAGTTTCCCATTTGGGAAAGCAATGACCAAATTCCATCTATCAACCAAATCCTTCATGAATTGATCAACTACATGCCTAATCAAGATCGTAGGAAGCATTTAAGCACATTAAACATTCATAATTCATCAAATTCCTAATTCTCATGAACAAAAGTTTCTACTTATAGTAATGTATGAACAACGCATTGATTCCATGAAATTCTTGCATAATCACCATACTCTAACATCAATGCAATACAACTAACATCATTCTAACATCAAACAACATCAATTTCGTGTTTAACCACGTTAATTGAACTAGGGTTCTTCAAGAATCAAGAACAATGAAAATCCAATCAAAATCTAACCTTTAATCATGTAAGAATCAAGGAATGTCACTTGCTAACACGTTGTATTGCTCAAACCACACCAAAATCGACTTGTAATTGTTGTTTCTTGATCAAAATCGCAAGAATGGCGAGGATGGGGAGGGTATCGGCCGCAAATGGGGTTAGGGGGGCTAGGGTTTGGGTTTTGGTGGTTTAAATATAGTAGTTATTTGACAAAAATTCCCTTTTTGTTTTATAAATTATAAAACCAGTCTTTTTAATCTTTTAAATACTTGTTCTTCTTATAATACATGAAGTTTATTAACTAACATAAGATCATGAAAGCCAATTGATAATATACCATCCATAAGATCATGCTTTGCACATAGTCACATTGTCAAATGTAACACATAAAATGATGCTCAACATCTTAATTCACATAATCACATAACCACAACTAATAATCAACATTATTAATTAGATTATCATCTGTTTATCATAGATAATTGTTATTAAGTCACCAATGTTCAATGACAGCTAGTGTGTGATCCACGAACTTTGATCCTCAAGTTCCCACGTGACTTCCGATCCACGTCTTGAGTTCCAACGAACTTTGACTATGGGTATCTTGCTTTGCTTAAGAGTTTTAACTTCACGATCCATTACCTCAACCGGCTCCTCAATAAAGCGTAATTGTTCATCTACTTGCACTTCTTCGAGTGGTATAATCAAAGTCTCGTCGGATAAACACTTTTTCAGGTTTGAGACATGAAACATGTTGTGAACTCCACTCAACAAATCAGGTAGATCTAATTGATACGCCACACGAACAATTCTTTCTAGAATCTCAAATGGTCTAACATATCTCGGGTTAAGCTTCACCCTTTTGCCAAAACGAATCACACCTTTCCATGGTGAGACTTTTAGCAAAACTTTGTCACTAACCTGAAACTCCAAAGGTTTCCATCACTTGTCCGCATATCTCTTTTGTCAGTCATGTGCTGCAGCCATATGGTTTCGTATGTGCATGATCTTTTCAGTAGTTTCATGTACTAACTCAAGGCCAGTCAACTGACTATCACCAATTTCTGCCCAATAATCCGGTGATCTACACTTTCGCCCATACAATGCCTCAAATGGTGCTGCCTGTGTGATAGCTGTTGTTGTAAGAAAATTCTACCAATGGTAGATGAACTTCCCAATCGCTCCCGAAGTCAATCACACAAGCTGGCAATATGTCTTCCAATGTTTGAATAGTACGCTCGCTTAATCCATCGGTCTAGGGATGATAGGCGGTGCTCATATCGAGACGCACACCCAAAGATTTCTGTAATGATTGCCAGAAATGAGATGTAAACCGTGCATCATGATCAGAGATAATCGAGATTGGTACACCATATCTCAAAACAACCTACTTAAGGTATATTCGGGTTAACTTATCCATTTTATCCATTTCTTTGATTGCTAAGAAGTGAGCGGATTTAGTTAGTCGATCCACGATCACCCATATCGTGTCACAACCACTCGGAGTCTTGGGTAACTTAGTAATGAAATCCATGGAAATCTGCTCCCATTTCCATAATGGAATCTCTGGTTGTTGAAGTAACCCAGATGGCTTCTGATACTCAAATTTAACCTTAGAGCAAGTTAAGTACTTGCTCACGTACGTAGCAACATTTGCCTTCATATTAGGCCACCAATAATACGCCTTCAGATCATGATACATTTTATCAGGACCAGGGTGTATAGAATACTTAGACTTATGTGTTTCACTCATAACCAAGTCTCTTAGGTTTCCATACAAAGGCACCCAAATTCTATCCATGAAGTAACGAATTCCATCGGCCTTTACTTCAAACTGTTTGTCCATCCCACGTAAGGATTCGGACCCAACATTTTCCGCTTTCAAGGCTTCTGTTTGGGCTTCCCTGATTTGTTGAGGTAATTGAGTACTAATCGTTAGTTGCAAAGCCCGCACTCGTCGGAATTTAGTAGTTTTCTTTCTACTCAAGGCATGAGCGACTACGTTCGCCTTTCCCGGGTGATATTTGATAGCACAGTCATGATCGTTCAACAATTCCACCCAACGTCGCTACCTCATGTTCAGCTCCTTTTGCTTAAGGATATGCTGAAAACTCTTGTGATTGGCTTAAATAGTGCATCTGGTACCGTACAAGTAATGTCTCCATATCTTTAAGGCAAAGACTACTGCACCCAGTTCCAAATCATGAGTGGTGTAGTTCTTTTCGTGCACTTTCAGTTGTCTCGAAGGATAAGCTATTACCTTGTCACGTTGCATCAGAACACATCCAAGTCCTCGGATGGAAGCATCACAATAAACCATGAAGTCATCACTTCCCTCTAGTAACGCTAATATCGATGCGCTATAGAGTTTTTGTTTCAACAACTGAAAAGCGGCTTCTTGACTCTCACCCCATTTGTACGTCGTACCTTTATGAGTCAAGGCAGTAAGAGGTTGGGTGATCTTAGAGAATCCCTCAATGAAACGCCTATAATATCCTGCTAGACCAAGAATTATCGTATCTGACTAGGTGTCTTTGGAACAGACCAATTCTTTATCGCCATAATCTTTACAGGGATTCACATGAATCCCCTTTTCATTAACAATATGACCCAAGAATTGCACTTCCTATATCCAGAAATCACACTTGGAAACTTAGCGCACAACTGTTCATTCTTAAGCAATTCCATGATTAGGCGTAGGTGCTCCTCGTGCTCCTCCTTGGCCTTAGAATAGATCAATACGTCATCGACAAACACGTAAACAAACTGATCGAGGTAAGGTTTGCACACATGATTCATGAGGTCAATGAATACTGCTGGTGCATTAGTCAACCCAAATGGCATGACCAAGAATTCATAATGACCATAGCGCTTACGGAATGCGGTCTTCGAGATGTCTTCCTCTCGAACCCTCAGTTGATGATAATCAGACCTCAGATCAATCTTGGAATAATAGCTTGACCCTTGAAGCTGATCAAACAAATCATCTATACGAGGCAAGGGATATCAGTTCTTAGCCGTAACTTTGTTCAACTCCCTGTAATCGATGCACATTCTAAAGGTGCCATCCTTTTTCTTGACAAAAAGAACAGGGGCTCCCCATGGTGATGAACTTGGTCAAATAAACCCTTTATCCAATAGTTCTTGAAGCTGTGCTGATAGATCCTATAGTTCGTTTGGAGCTAAACGATAAGGTACTCTCGCAATTGGTGCTGCACCGGGAGTCAACTCGATCTAAAACTCGACTTGACGATAAGGTAGTAGTCCAGGCAGATCATCTGGAAACACCTCTGGAAAGTCGTGAAGCACCAGAATATTCTTTGTTTTCTTTTCTTCTTATTGCTTATCAGTCACAAGGGCTAGAACATGTGAGTACATAAGTACATGCAACCAGAGAAACATAACAACCCTAAGTTCTCATCAACACATCAACCCTAGGGTTTTGAAACCAAAATAACACATTTGACCTAGTTGACCCGTTTGACCCATTGGTGACTTGTTACTTAAATTCTTGTTTGATCAAGTTTAACATCTTATAACACATTATTACCATGTAAGCCTTTCACGTAGATCACACCATCAATCTTAAACTCTTTCATAATCATCATACCAACATAGATCATCATATAGCATATTTCTTCATACAACACTTGCAAATCTAAACCCAACATCATGCTCAACACAAACATAATTACACCACAACTAGCAATTCATACATTGAATCTAATCATGCACTACGTGCCATGTGAAACCACTCACGACTTCACATCCTAAACCCTGCCAATCCTACCAAGTAGGGGCCTCAAATTCGCATGCGTGTATGACGATCATTATCACATTAACCAACACACTTCACACCAATTAACAAACATCATAATGATCTATTACAATCCCAAACATGATTCATAATTCTCTACCCTTAACCAACAACACACCATATCCTATGGAACGTAGATTTCTCAAGCAATCCATCCAACATTCACATGATCCAATTTACACATTCCAACACCTTAGACATCATCAATAAACACTCTAGCCTGATCCTAGTATCATAAACATGCCCAATTCGCAAGATTCAATGTTCCATTTCAATAAAGTTTCACTTTTGGGAAAGCAATGACGAAATTCCATCTATCAACCAAATCCTTCATGAATTCATCAACTACATGACTAATCAAGATCCTAGGAATCATTTAAGCACACTAAACATTCATAATTCATCAAATCCCTAATTCTCATGAACAAAAGTTTCCACTTATAGTAATGTATGAACAACACATTGATTCCATAAAATTCTTGCATAATCACCATAAAGTAACATCAATGCAATACAACTAACATTATACTAACATCAAACAACATCAATTTCATGTTTAACCATGTTAATTGAACTAGGGTTCTTCAAGAATCAAGAACAATGAAAAACCAATCAAAATCTAACATTTAATCGTGTAAGAATCAAGAAATGTCACTTGCTAACACGTTGTATTGCTCAAACCACACCAAAATCGACTTGTAATTGTTGTTTCTTGATCAAAATCGCAAGAATGGAGTGGATGGGGAGGGTTTCGGCCGCAAATGGGGTTAGGGGGGCTAGGGTTTGGGTTTTGGTGGTTTAAATATGGTAGTTATTTGACAAAAATTCCCTTTTTGTTTTATAAATTGTAAAACCAATCTTTTTAATCTTTTAAATACTTGTTCTTCTTATAATACATGAAGTTTATTAACTAACATAAGATCATGAAAGCCAATTGATAATATACCATCCATAAGATCATGCATTGCACATAGTCACATTGTCAAACATAACCCATAAAATGGTGCTCAACATCTTAATTCACATAATCACATAAGCACAACTAATAATCAACATTGTTAATTAGATTATCATCTGTTTATCATAGATAATTATTATTAAGTCACTAATGTTCAATTACAGCTAGTGTGTGCTCACGACACGTGTATGGAAGACCTAACGGAACTAACGGAGTTTGGTAACGGAAAATTACCGGATGTCACATTATCCCCATGTTGAAAGAATTTTCGTCCCAAAAATTGTGTTACATGGTTGAGTTACATCACTGGTTTACTGCATCGGCATAACGAAATCGAGTGAGTTGTCACATATATGGCATTTTTGGCATCTTTTTGCTTGTTTTGTATATTTTCTTTGTTTATGACTTTTGACTTTTCTTTTCTTTGTTTTTATATACAAATATATATGAAAATCACTGAAACAAAATATGATAGACTTAATTGTGACATGACTATAACTCTTAGTCTGCTTTAGCATAGATTTGGGGTTCCATCAAAATTCTGATATGTTTTCCACTTCAGTCATAGTAAGTTAATTCATGTGTATCACAATCCATATTCCTTTTCATTTGTGTACATAGAGCCTATCAACATGTAATACCACAAACCTTAATATAATAGTTATGCATGCTTGAAATATAAAAATTTTCTTTCATATATTGTCCTATGAGTAAGATGACTATTTGGATGATGACATGTGATGTTAAGATTTTACTATTTTAAGAAAGCGTTAAATAATAATAAAATATTTAATTTTCGATCTTGTTCCGTTTTTAACGAAACTAAGGTCGACTTGTAGAGAAAAATGAGCTCATCCCAATGACGTAATCAAAACTTTATAGAACATTATGTTTTAGAAGGTATAAGAGAAAACGAAGTAAGTAGCTGAATTAATTATAAGTAAGGAAGCAAACATGCTGGTAAATAAGTAAGCAAGCAGCAATCTCATCCCACATCGACTGAAGAATGAAACTTGCCTGCTTGCTATAAATAGAAGCTTATAGGTTTCCTTCAGAATATAAGTTTTCTTCAGAATGCTCTATTATAAAGAGAATCTCGAGTACTCAATACTCCACTGGGTGTTGTTAGTAGTCGTTTTTGCTTGAGTAGGAGGACGGGTAGGGAGACTCTATATCAAACTGCTGTTGATAGTTTTAAGGTATGTTCTCATTTAAGTTATGTCAAGTTGATTATTATTTATTTTAGTATTATTTGGATTAGTATTAGTATAGTATTATTATTTTAGGCGTTAGGGTTATTGTTAGGGTTGGGTTTTAGGTAGCCTAGCCTTAGCTAGGCATAGACTGACCAACCATGCTTAAATAAGGTAGTGCTAGCTAATATCCAACCATGACAATGACTAGTTAGTTGTACCATCGTCTAAACTAGGATTACTTAAACTGTATGAGGACCTTAAGATATCACTAGATCTTATTAGGAACTGATTATCAACTTTGAGCAACTTTTAAACCGGTGAGTTATCATGACTATTTTTAAAATTGTGATAATATACTCATTATATTTGTAGTTGTAATAATTATAATGCTTACAAATATGCATGGATCGGTAGGGGCATACGGGATCCCGATATATTGAATGGGGTGTGTCAAGCTGGTTGAAAAGAGTATAGGGTTCCTTGTATGCATTAGGCATATGTTCATACCTATTTGACAGCCGGGAGGGTTTGACAAACCTGCTGTCGGTGGTTGTGGTAAAATTAGGGAAGGCACTATGCCTATGGAGTCAAATATCACAACCCATATTGTATGCATGTCAAAGTTGTTAATTTTGTAAACTGTATAGCATGAGCTCACCATCATTAACTGACCTCTTTTTGAGTATATGTATCATAGGCAATTAGTGAGGCTAGTCTACAAATAATGAGGACATAATGGAACCTGAAGCTATGGAAGTTTCTAGTTGTTTGATATCGTAATTAAATAATGTATTGTAATCTACATGTTACACATTTTGAATGTAAACTCAGTTATCTTCCGTTGTAAGTTGTATCGATTATGGACGCCCGCCAGGGTAATGGGTGGGTTGTCACACAACATATAAAAAAAATCCAAGTCAATTCCATTTTAAACCATGATATGTAATATGTCAAATTTGAGAAATGTACTATCATTTCCTATTTTTGATAATTCATTTGAAATTTTATCAAACCAAAATCTTTTTAATCTTTTTGAATTTAATAACTCCCATTGAAATGAATATCTTTTTGATATTTTTCAATAATTCTCCCTTTAAAATTGTGATTATCAAAAGAGAATTACAACTTTAATCATTATAAAAAAAAATAAAAAGTAAAAAAATATTTTTGGTGAAAAACTACCATGTAATTACCTAGAATTAATCATTTCCAAATATTGGATAAGAATGTCAAATCAGAAATGATCAAAATACTTGGTGAACAAATCATAAATGTTTTCCTCAGAAGTTACTTATTTTAAATGAACGAGTTTTCTATCAAAACAATCATGGAAAAAATGCATGTTGATGTCAATATGTTTGGTTTTGGAGTGCTGAATTGGATTCTTAACATTGTTAAGAACTGCAGAATTATCACACCAGATCGTGATATCATAAATTTTTAACCCATATTCAAGTAGTTGTTGTTGTATCCAAATGATCTCAGAGCAACAACTTCATGCACCTACGTATTTGGCTTCTACAGTATATGTAGAAATAGTGTTTTGCTTCTTGCATTGCCATGAAATCAGGGGGTTTCCAAGTAAATTAACATCCTCCTGTAGTTGATTTTTTATCCAAATTACAACCACTATAATCACTATAACCATTTGCAAGCAAATATTTAGTAAGAGTTGCATACTAGGCACGAGGTGCTTCATGTAAGCTATAAAGAGCTTTGTCTAGTTCATACACATAATCTGAATGTTGTGGATATTCAAAACTAGGAGGTTTACAAATATAAGTTTTTTCTTTCATTTTGCCATATAAGAAAGTAGTTTTGACATTCATTTGATAGACTTTGAAGTTTATAAAAGAAGCATAACCAAGAACTATTCGAATAACTTCAAGTCTCGCCATAGGTGCATAAACTTATTCATAATCTAAGCCTTCAATTTGATAGAAACCTATACAACCAGGCGAGCTTTGTTTCAAACAATAACTCCTTTTTCAACCGTTTTACTATGAAAAATCCATTTTGTTCTCATAGGCAACTTATCATTTGGGAGTTCACATAAGTGGTATACATTCAAGTTTTTAAGCTGCATTACTTCATCTTGCATGGCTTCAATCCTACTATTATCTTTTAAAGCCATCTCAACATTCTTTGGCACCATTTAGGAAATGAAACATCCATATAAACATGTGTGGATGGTACCCGATTAACTTCTTTTGCGAACACCATGAGATAATGGACCAATAATTGCATTAGTAGGATGGTTCTTGTGAATTTGGAACTAAGGAATTTGATCTTTGAAATTATTTCTTCCAAGTTGGAAAGATGTCTTACAGGTTCATCCATAGCTGCAGTACTCTTTGGTTGATAAGCAATAGTTTCTTCTTGAGAAATGTTGAAGCCAAGAGTTTCAATTGAAATATTTTCATTTGAAGATTCCATGTAAGGGACTAGAATAGTCTCCATTAGAGAATCTTTGGTGGAAGATGTTGAAGCATAAGTAGACTAAGAAGTATCATCATGTCTAGATGCATGATCAACTTGATTTGAGATAGAATCTTCTCGTAAATATTTATTAGGAACTTGATTTGCATCTAAAATAATCTGTGAAACACCCTAAGAGTTTGATGAAAAAGGCTATGAATATAGATGTTGAGAAATATTATCATCCGACAAAAGAGTATCCAAGGAATACTTTAGATGATTAGTTTTCCAGAAAAAAAATGACTCAATAATCTATTTTGTTCGTTTGTAAACAAAGACTCATAATCATACACCCAAGCGGGAGCTTATCCAATATCAGTTTTATTAGATTCGTGCCATTCAATATTAAATGACTCAATAATCTATTTTGTTCGTATATTATAAACCAAATATGCTACTGTGCTAGCTAAATAGCGAATAAAATAACATTCATCAGCCTTTTCATCAATTTTGGAATTTAAATCACTCATATGTAATAATGTACAACAACAACCAAATGCTTTAAGATACTTGACTTTGAGTTTATGTTTTAAAAAATTTCATAAGGAGTAATTTTATGTTATTTATTTATCAAAACACGATTCTAAACATAACATGTAGTGTTCAGTGCTTCTATCCAAAATAATAATGGTAATTTTGCTATAGACTGCATTGTTTGAGTAGTATCTATTAAATTTTGTTTCTTCTTTTATCAACACCATTTTGTTGAGTAGTTCTAGCAACACTGAATTGTCTAGCTATTCCTTTTGAATCACAAATTTCATTCAGAATTTGATTGTAGAATTTTATGCAGTTATTGCTTCCAAGCACTTAACGTTTTAATTAGATTAATTTTCCTTTAAAATAATGAACTTTTACAACAAATGAGGTTTTACATCCTTTAATGCTAGAAAGAAAACCCATGTTGCAAGATTGGGTCAGGAAGAGATCGATGCAACAGTTTCACATCTGTTGGAGAGTTAACATGAAAACACTTACAAGATCAAATAGGGAACCGGTTATAGGAACAAAGAACTAAGGAAAAAAACATAAACAAGAACAAAGCACTTAATTTTCAAGAATGTTGTGAATTGATCTCAAGTGTTCAACCAAATATACAAGGCTTAGTCCCTAAGGACGGATACATGAGATACTTTATACGAAATCCTGTAGCCGGCACTTTGACAACCCGCTGGAACACTAATCTAGACAACGAGATCAATGTAAAGTCAAAAGGCATATTGTCTTTTGACATGCCATAACTCACATCTTTATCTAACACTAAAAGATAAAATAGCACAAAGTAGCAAAGTTACTGACAAAGACCATAATCTATAGTTTGACAAAAGTATGGAATTATCACCAACTTATATAATTGGTGACAATTCAGAGCTGGCAGTAGAATGTAGTTCAGCTTTGTTAAATGTATGTTAGAGAAAGCATGTCCTCTCTGTATTTGGATGAAATCTGTCTCCGGGATTCGAATGAATTTGTCTGTGAAGCTTCGAAATATTTCATCTTTGGCTTCGGAAGAAATGGTCTTTGGCTTTGGATGATTTGACACTTAGAGAATCTCTTAGTGACTTTATCAAATTTTCCAAAGTAACTTCCTTGTACTTCAGAATGCATGTTGAGATCTTGTTGGTGAGCATCGGCCTTTAAGATAATTCCTACAAACTCTCCGTAGGCTGATGTTACCAAAACATTGACCATTTGGGGGAGGTCAATGCTACAGTTTCACAGATTGTTGGAGAGTGAACACGCTAACACTTACAAGATCAAATAGAGAACCGATTATTTGGAAACTTAGAACATTAAGTAAAGAACAAAAGAATAACAAGGATGCTTTTCAAGAATGTTGTATATTGCTCTCATGTTTTGTTACAAGAGTTACAAAGCATACATAGGAATACAAGAACCTGATACACTTTTATACTACATCCTACAGCCGGCCATATTTTGAAAGCTAGCTGGAAACACTAATCTAGACAACAAGATAAATAAACAGTCAAAAGGCAGATTGCCTTTTGACTTGTGACTATAACATGCAATAGATCACATCCTAATCTATCACAAAAAGGATAAAAGGTATAAAGTAGAAAGTTACAAACTCCAAACCATAATCTACAGTTTACTAAAGCATGGACCTTTTCACAAACTTGTATAATTTGGTGAGTGTTCAAAGTGGCAGTGGAAAGTTGGTCAGCATGTTGAAAAAGTTGATCAGAGAAAGCATGTCTTCTCTGTCTTCGGAAGAAATCAGTCTTTAGTCTCTTGGCTTTAGAAGACTTTGTCATCTAAGCTTCAGAAGACTTCATCTTTGGCTTCGAAAGATTTTGGTATTTGGCTTCGGAATATTTTACACTTAGGATATTTTAAGTGAGGAGTGTAAAACTTCCAAAGTAACTTCTACTATGTACATGCATGCAGGCACTAAGCTCTTTGGTTACTTTGGTTGCATTAGTCTTTCAAGTATAACCTTACACATTCCTTTTCTCATCAGTTGATCCGAATTCTTTAGACTCTCAAAGTACCTTCTAATGTCCAAGAGATCATGTAGTAGAAGAGTAAGCATGTTTTGCGAGAAGTATATGTTTTAACTTACTTGATATCTTGTGACATACCATGTGTCTGGATTTGTTGCGAATGTCAAGGACACAACGGGTCGCTCAGCAGCAAGAGGCTATACATGAAGTGCAGTTGGTTGAGTAGCCTCTTCTAGTTCACCCTCAGGATGTTCTAACTCATCCTGAGGTGCAGAGGTGGATACCTTGAACTTCTTCTTCTGTCTCTTGTCCCTACTAATGGTTATCCTCTTTCTCTATCTGAATTTTAACTAAGGAGGTTGATCTGCAACACCAATTATTCTTTCTTTATCCTCCTCGATAGGGTACTTTTCCTCCACATGTTGAGAATGTGAAGGTTCAGGACCTTGTTGTGAATCAAAAGATGAAGTTGGCTTAGATGTAGCTTCGGGATCAGGTTGTCTTGTCTATTGGGGTTCAACCTTTCACCCCAACTTTAGGTGCAGCCTAACTTGATGGAGAATGCAAGTCAACCAGCTGACCTTCTTTGATCTTCTGCTTGATCCTTCTGATATGCTCATCCATGGTGGATAGAGGCATAGGACCACGTCTCCTTCTGGAGAACCCATACAGCTTCAAGAAGCTCGCCATCTTCTGTCTGTCAGCAAATTTCTTTTCTGTTGCTTTGATGGTGGCTCTTGATTTGGCAGCCTCCTCTCTCATTTTCCTCTTTACAGCTTTCCTTTTGGTTAGAGCTTCTTCTTTTGGTTGTTTGAGGTATTAAAATTCTATGTATTTAAATAAGAGAGTGTGAAAAGCTGCTTACTGATAGAGACCTGTGGCACTCAGATATGATATCATCTTTTGTCTGTCTTGTTCTCTGCCTATCTGAGTTTGTTTTTCTTCCATAGCCACAATCTCTTTATCAAGACTTGACTGAACTAGAGAGAGGCTAGAGGCTTTACATAGTTTCTTTTGTTTTATCTCTTTTTCTATTTTAAGGAGTAATTCTGCAACCTCAGCCTCCTTCCTCTCTTTTGACAGCTCTATATCAGCCAGTTCATTTAACTCATCCAAGGGGAGAGAGATGATTTCATCGATGTTATAGTTCCTTAACCCCATGTAGTTCAATCTCGCCACCCTTAACTCATCATCTTGATTACTTGGACTGTGGGTAGCCCTGATTACAGCTTGCATAAAGCTTGGGGTTTCTCTTATTTTTTTCCCCTTCCCTTCCTCTTCCTATCCCTTTTCTCCTCCTTAATCTTATTAGGGGTCATTTTCCTTTTCTTTTGTTAGTGGTTGGTTTGTATGACTTGGGCTGGAAAGAGCTTTGGCCTTCTTAGACTTGTGCTAAAATAAGCACTAGCAAGGGAAAGGCTGTGATACACCTTCACCAGCAGGTGTTTCACTAAGGGTATTGCGTGGTGAGGTTGATCCTTTCTCAAGGTTCACTGAGTCCACTACTAGGCCTTCAACCAAGGTTTTTCCTTCGAAGCTAATTTTAGGGTCTGCCTCAATATCTAGTTGACCAAAAGTTTTCCTTGCTAGCCTCTGTCCATGTAATCTTTTCCTGGATTCCTCCGGCACCCATTCTTGAATTCTCTCAGTAATCTGCCAACCTGTCTATTTTGGCTTGGATTGACAAAAGGCAGATCCACTAGAGAGAAGCTCTCATAAAATCTTAGGGTTTGATAGTTGAATACTTCCTACTACCCGTGAGACCTAGGGAGTACTAAGGCCTTTCTTGCAGCATCATACCTCCATCCCACTATAGGGTTTTTAGTAGGGTAGGACGGGGCGGACATGGCCCTTCCAATTCCTTCCTCAAATAGTTTTTGTAGTAAGGCTTCCACATCAGTGTGGGCCTGAGAAAGTTGTTGAGTCTGGACAACTACAAGTGAGGGTGGTGAATCCTCATTGTCCATACTCTAGACAGAACAACCAGGTTCTATGATTGCAGTGACTTTCTCCCCCTTTTTGGTAGCATCATCCATTTACATAAGCAAGCTGGAGGTTAAGTCCATCACTTTGACCTAGTTGAGTTTGTATTAAAGGTCTCTCAGCTAACTCGCCCTTGAGATCGATGATCTCATGTTGCTGATCAAACGCTTGGTTTTGAAGGTTCGTCACCTGAAATTCCAGGTGACTCACTTTTGAAACTATATAGGCGCATTGGTCTGACAGTTTTTGCACCTTTAATTGTAGACTCCCCTCATATTTAGATAAATAATCATGGAGGGTTGAGAGAACGTGACCTGAGTCAGTTTCCTCACCACCAAGAATTGGTTCTTGGCTCTTGGATTTCCTCTGCTCCAAGATAGCTTCAGGAGAAGTGTCAAGAGGCTGAGTTGCCATAGTTAAGGTCTTAAGGATGTTATCACTTACAAAAGTGAGAGCCTCTTCCATATGGGCTTCCTGAACTTGTGTAGAGGAGTCCACCTTAGTAGGGGGTGAATGATGTGGGCTAGAAATGAGTGTTTTAGGAGCACTCATCTCTCAAGGACTGGGAATGGTTGGTTTAGATCTAAAGGCTAAGGATGGTAACTTTCCCATGAAGGTTGTTCATTATAGTTTTGAGAATATGAGTGAAGGCTTTAAGCTTGGGTAGTGAGCTCGTCAGGTTGAGCATGAGGAACCTCAGCACTGATCAAAGAAGTGATGGGAGTGGTTTGCTCCTTAAGGGAAGTGGAAGCTCTTGTTTCCACTTCCTCTTGCATGGTTGAGTATATGGGGACCTGCTCAACCTGAATAGACTAAGCAAGGGTTCGTTTAGATTTTCTTTGGTAGCTTATGGTTATATGAGGCGGCGAGGGTGAGGCAGAGGTTTCAGGTGTGGGTTCAACACTGACTGGTGCTGCCAGATTGTCACATAGAGTAGTGAGCTCTAACATTTTTGGGACGAGGGCTATTTCTACCCCTGAGTAACCAAAAATGGTTTTTCTTGTAATTTTAAAGATGATGAGCTTCATCTTTTAAGAGTGGCATGTCCCAGTTTGAGAGAGGTATTGTTCCCTTCAACCGTGAGCCCAGTTCACAATTGAGAATGTGCTGGACATATCTAGGGAACATGTAATACTCTAAGGAGTCTAAGTTTTAAAGCACATTCATGTATACAAACTGAGAATACCTAAACTTGACCCCCTATACCATCCCATGGACTATGTAAGATAAGTCCTCAAGGATTTGGTCCCATCCTCCATGTTTGTTTGATAAACATCGAATAATAACATGGAGGAGGTACTTCCACTGGTAAGAGACCTTACCCTTTCTGAAGCATCTGACTGTGTAGTCACCTTCATAGTCCATCTATCTAAAGGAGTGGTTGATAGATTCTTTGGGGAAGGATGTTTCACCTTCAGCATCATCCAGCCTCAAATGATTATTGATGGAGGCTTGAGTGATGAAAATAGTCATCCCCTGCACTTGGGCTCTAAGTGCTTTCTCATCATCCAACATGAGTCCTCCAGAAGTCCAACAGTTGATCTTTATAGAGTGGAGGGTCTATGGTAAGGGCGGTGAGGTATGAGGAGTGAGCAAGAAAGCGGTAGACGTTCGAGAAACCAGGATCTTTCTTAGACGTTAACAGAGCAATTTGATTGTGTTGCCGGTGAAGCTGCATGGCAAAGTTTGGTTGATTTCTGGGTTCAGGGTTGCCATTTTAGAAAGCTTAGTAGTGAAGGAAGTTAAGAACAATAAGGGTTTTGGAAGATTTTAGGGCTTGAGGATTTGCAGCGGAAGATGTAGTAGAAAAAGAAAGACCCTTCGGAAAAGGTATATATATGTTTGGATTTGAGACAAATTTATTGCAAGAGATAAACTTTGAAATTTGAATATTTCGGTCCCACTTCTGACAAAAGTGCCCAAAAGGTAGTTTTCTTGAAAGTAGAAAAATCTTCTGAAGGTAATTTGCCTTTAGATGTTTTGAAAAACTTTCAAAGCCAATTTTGTCTTCGGAAGATATTCCTTAGATTTGCAAAAATTTGCTTTGAATGAAATTTACTTAGAGTATAATTGCTTTCGAGATATAGTTTGTTTTGAAAGATGTTAAACTTCAAAAGTTTTATTCAAGAATAATTCTCCTGAGACTAATTGCTTTCGGAAGAATTTTGTTCTTCAAGTCACATAAGTATGTAGAAGAAAATTTAAGCTTTAGAAGATATACTTAAATTTCATCCGAATGTAAACTTCCTAAAAATACTTATTAGAATTGAAGACATAAATTTTTTCTGAAGTCAATTTTAATGTGTTTCAAAAGATACTATATTTCAAATTCTTAGAATTTTAAGGAATATTAGTTAGAAAAATTTTATTTCAAGATAACTGTGCTAATGAGTGATGAAATAGACAACTTTAAAGACACACATTTTAGAAAATAATTCTAAAATTTATTTAAGAAAATCTATTCAAATTTATAATTACACTAGCCGATATAAGTTATATAAGATACTTAAATATCTGTTCATCAAAACTTTTAGTGAATAGATCAGCATATTGTTCATTTGTGTTAACTTTGACAAGTCCTCTGTCATCCTTCTTGTTCCTAAAAACTCATTTGCTTCCTATAGTAGTCTTCACATGAGGAAGAGGACATTGGTTCCAAACCTTCTGTCTTTTGAATAGAAGTAGCTCCTTCTGCATTGCTTCAACCCAACTTTCATTATTTAAAGCCTCATCAATTTTATTTGGCTCTATCTGAGACAAGAAACAAGAGTACGACAAACATTTTTATCATGGGGTTGTCCTTATGTCCTTACTCCTGTGTCTACATCTCCAATGATGTTTGTGGTAGGGTGAGACTTATGAATTCTCAGTTGAGGAATCACAGTAAGTTGCTTTGGCAGATCTAGGTTTCTGAAATTCAGATCAGGTGATCGAGGATCACCTACCACATCAACACACTTATCAAGATTGACTTGATCCAATGAGTGTATGACATCATTGATGTTATCTTCAGTGGAGAGGTCTTAAGTATCATGGATTTCTTGGTCAGAATCACCATCTCCACATTCTCCTACATTTGAAGGTCCTTCATTTGAGTTTTGTGCCTCTAAGCTAGAATTTGTTGGCACCTCAGATGTGTCAGTTGAATTTATCATTGTAGTACTGATAGGATCGCCACCTACAGGGTTAGTTACCATTAGAGCTGAAGCAGTAATCAAATTTAGCCATCTCAGCTCAAATCTTAGGTTAGGATCTCCTGTTGATAAGTTACCTGTGTTCATTGAAAGTCACATTGGCTGACTCCTCAACTACTCTAGTTCTGAGATTGTATCCTTTATAAGCCTTAGCTTGAGAAGAGTATCCAATGAAATGTCCATCATCTGACTTCTCATCAAATTTGGCTAGATGAACTTTGGTATTCAAGATGGTGCATGAACATCCAAATGATCTGAGGAAACCAATAAAAGGTCTCCTTTGTGCCACGACTCATAAGGAGTCTTAACATGAGTCTTGAAAGCTAAAACTCTGTTCAGCACATAGCAGGCAGTGTTACTGCCTCTGCCCAGAAGGTGATAGGTAGTTTAGAATTAGACAGCATGGTTCTTGCAATTTCAATAAATGTCCTATTTCTCCTCTCAGCAACACACATTTTGCTGAGAAGTCTTGAGAGCACTGTATTGCCTTGAAATACCTTTTTCATCACAAAATAAATCAAGGATATGATTTTTGAATTCTGTTCCTTGATCATATCTTATGATCTTGACCTTGTGATCAGATTGATTCTCAATCTTCAGAATGAAGGACTTCAAGATTTTAGGAGACTCATCCTTAGTTCTAAGGAAGAAAACCCAAGTGTATCTTGTGAAGTCATCTATGATCACAACACAATATGAAGTTTTTCCTAAACTCATTACACTTGTGGGGCCAAATAGATCCAAGTGTAATAAGTGAAGGGGGTAGTGATGGAGTTAACTTCCTTTGGCTTGTGAGACACTTTGTATTGCTTTCCTCTTATGCCGGAGGAAGGACTCATCACTATTGGCTTTAGACAGAAAGGACGAAACTTCTCTATAAGGGGAGGTTTCTTTCAAATCCATCTTGTACATGTTTCCTTTCCTGTGGGCTCTAAGCAGAATATGGTCCTGAGGAATGACCACCCCGGGCTTGAGAACAATGCACTCGTGTTTAGTGAAGAACATGTTATGCTTCTGGTCACAAAATTGAGATACACTCAGAAGATTGTACTCAAGCTTCTTGACGAAGTTTACCTTTTCAATGCTAAACTTACCATTTGTGACCTTGCCCCTTTCAATGATATAACCACCATATTCTCCTCCAAAAGCAACTGGCACTCCATCAACCTTTCAAAGTTTTGTAGCAAGGAACCATTGCGTGTCATGTGCCTGGAATAGCCACTATCAATGATCCATACATTTCTTTTGGTCCGTTCCCGCACAAAAAGGGATAGTTAGTTACATTTGGAGACCCAAGCCTTGCATGTCTTGTGTTCAGTTATATTAACAGAATATAAATCAACAGTTATGATGAGGAAACTTCAGTCACTTGGCCTTCCTTTGTCTTCCATACAATCTTGGACAAACTAGACTTGGCCTTCAATGCTTCGGAAGTTTTTACAACTTCAGAAGTTTTGCAGACTGAACCTTCGGAAGTTTTTGCATCCACTACAGACTTCAGTACATTGGAAGCATTCCTTTCTTCCAAGACCAAAATATCTTTTGAAGGCAGTTTTCCACTTATCTTCTGAGCCTTCTCTTTAGAGCTTTAGAGGGAAAAAGACTTTCCTTCTGAAGCTGTTTTCTTCTTTTCATCTCAAAAGCCTTATTGGTCATGTTGAATGTACTTTTGGGATTGTAGATGCAATCCTTTGGAAGATGAGAAGTACTACCACACATGATGCATGTAGATGATCTGCTTCTGAGAGAGTTCTTTGAGAGACTGGTTGAACTAGATCACTTTCCACTTTCTTCGTCACCTTTGCAGATGATACAGCAGCTTCTTAGGGATAGGGTTGCTTTTAGAACTATATGGTTCAGGCAGTGCATTAATGATGCACCTTTTATCAACCTTCCTTTTTTGACAAGAATGGTTTGATCTTTAATAGGACTCCTGTTACTAGAATCCGTAGTTAAGTTTGCAGTCTTCATCACCTCAAACCCAGCAGATACGAATAGTTGCTTCTACTTCAAGTCAAAGGTGGCCTTGATCTCTTGAGCTTTCTTGGCTTTTCTCTTTGCATTCCTGATCAAGTTCTTTCTTGCAGAATTGGACATCTTTGTCCATTTCTTATCTCCAAGAGAATGGTGTCCTTTGTCAGATTGAATCTTCTCACTCAGTTTAGGTTCATCCTTCACCATCTCCTCTTCATCATTATTATCTTCATCTTTCTTTTGAACTGGATCTTCTAGAGGAAGCTCATCTTCACAAGTTCCACACCTTGGCTGTCTTACAGATAATAGAGTGTGTGGAGAAGCTACTTCATTAGATCCCAGTCCCTACCTGTTCTGATAAGATATTTTGGCATGCATAGATGAAGATATGATGTTCTTGAAGGTTTCCTCTTCAAGAACACATTTTTTTGCCCTGGCTTTGCTGATCACAAGCTCAGCTTGCCATTCAGTTAGCTTAGCAATGAGATCTTTGATTTGAGTCCTGTAATTGTGCGCTCATGTTTAAGAATAGAAATTGTTTTCTCTAGATCTTCTATTTAGTTTATAGAATATCTCACTTCTAAGAATTGTTTTCTCTAGATCTTTCAACCTATCAAAGCCTATAAGTAGAACCTTTGCTTGGGCTAAGCTTATTGTTTTACTCTTTCAAAATCAGTTAATAATTCAGATCTCACTTCTAAGTAATAGGACCTATACATGCTAACTTTAGCAATGCACTTAGGGGTACAAAGATGTTCTGGTACCTTAGGTTCATCATGATCAGCCATCAAAGCATGGTTTGGAGAAGCATCTTCAACCTGGAAACTCTAATCAAAGCCTATTTCTGCAACAGCTACTAGAACCTGTTGCTTGGGCTTCTCAGCTTTGGAGCTCCATCAGTGTAGTTTGATCTGGATTGTGTCTGGCGACAATTTGTTCTTGCTGCCTTGCACTCTCTAGCAAATTGTCCCATCTTATTACAGTTGTAACACTTCACTTTGATTTTATCCAGTCCAAACTTGCCATTGGATACATTGCTGGGAAACTTCCTCCTTGTCCTTTGGTAGAACTTCTTAGCTCTGTGAGTGAGGAGAGCCATCTACTGCACAATCTCCATGTACTCCAGATCATCTGGATGAATGCAGTCCAAGTCTTCCAAAGTAATGAATAAGTTACCTGAACATTCATCAGAAGACACAAAGGCTTGAGAAGAGCTTGTCTCTTGGAATGGGCTTCCTTGGATCTAGCTCTCCCTTGGTGTCTCTGGGAAGGTGATGAAAGGGCCCTTTTGTGAGTTGTCAGGATAGCTGAGAAGATGATGTTGAGTTCTCTTCTATCCCTTTCAACCACATGGAAGGCAGAACTCTTATGGGTACAGGATGAGCTGTGAGATGGGTTTTGCATGTTCATCTACATCTTGTAACCGCTCAAGATACCATACAGCTCGGTAAGGGTAAGAGTTGAGAGGTTCCCAGTTCTCTTAGTGGCCACATAGTAGTGAGTCCATTATCTGGGAAGAGAGAACATGAACATCGTCACAATGTCCATATTTTCTAGTTTGACACCAGTATCCACCAGAGTGTCCACAATCTCAACATATCTGAAATACTACTAAGTCATGGTTTCACAAGTCTTGAAAGTGAAGTTCTCAAACTGCTAATTCATGAGGTCTTTCTTGTTCTCCTTGGCTTCCTCAGACCCCTCATACATCAACTTCAGTGCAGCCCAGAGCTGCTTGGCAGTTTTGCACTTCTAGAAACATCTGTAGGTAGAGTTAAGAAGAGCAGTTTGAAGACCGGTCATGGCCTTCTGATCTACATCTATTCTTTTCCAATCTTCATCAGAATAGTCAGCCTCATCCTTTGGTATCATTTCACCAGCAGTAGTTGTTGAAGGTGTGCATGGAACATGAGGTCTAGAGTCAACAGATCTCCACATCCTGCTGTCTTGAGACTTGATGAACCCTTCCATTCCTTGGCACCAAGTATCAAAGTCATCAGTAGTGTTGAGTCTAGTCCTGATAGGTCTAGATACATTGTATAGGCTTAGAACTTTAATCAATCTTTTGTAATAAACTTTTGTAAATCATTATCTTAATGTATGCTTTATACGTATAGGTTAAGCCATAACTATATTGATTTATATGTGTTTGCAGGTTTAATAGCATACTTAGTCAATTTCACAAATTTGACTAAGTGTAAGAAACATCTACGGATGAGCATTTTTGTTCTTCCATAGATAATGTTCCGAAACAAAGTAAAGTGCATCCGGGGATCTTCTACGGCAAAACATATAAGTTAAGTTAGGCTTATCGATAGCTAACAAAGGCATTACACTCAACGTTTTGGTGTAAATCAATTTAAAACAATCAAACAGTGATTTATCGTTCAGCGAGTACTGTTACATGGCT
>CM046469.1:29559442-29627675 GCA_025506415.1 Flaveria robusta | reverse complement strand
TAAGGGTTTAGTTCTTAAATTTAGTTCCTTGATCAAATCTTTGATCTTGACCTTGTGATCAGATTGATTCTCATCTTCAGAATGAAATTCTTTAATATCTCAGGAGTCTTATCCTTAGTTATAAGGAAAAAGACCCAAGTGAATCTAGTGAAATCATCTGTGATCACTAAACGTACGAGGTCCTTTCTAAACTCATTACACTGGTGGGGCCAAAAGATCCATATTAACAGTGTAGGGGAGTAGTGATGGAGTTTTCTTTTCCTTTGGCTTGTGAGGCACTTTTATGCTGCTTCCCTTTCAGGCATGCAACACAATGGTCATCACTTGTAACACTACTCTTTCTTTGGCATTCGAGTTACCAAATCATTCTAATTAATTTATTCATGTTTTTAAAGTTTACATGGCACATTCTTTTATGCCGAGAAAAGATTCATCACTATTTGCTTTAGAAGAAAGCAAGCACTCTCCAGAGGGAGAAGTTTCATGCAAATCCATTGTACATGTTCCCTTTCCTGGGGGCTCTAAACAGAATGCGCTCTTGAGGAATGACCACCCCGGGCTTGAGAACAATGCACTCATGCTCAGTAAAGAGCATGCTATGCTTTTGATCACAAAATTGGGATACACTCAATAGATTATACCCAAGCTCCTTGACAAAGTTTACCTTCTCAATGCAGAGCTTACCATTTATGACCATGCCACTTCCTGTAATGTAACCTCCTACATCTCCTCCAAAAGCAACAGGCCCTCCATTAATATTTTCAAAATTTTGGAGTAGAGAGCCATTGCCTGTCATGTGCCTGGAACAGCCACTGTCAATGATCCCCCATTCCTATTGGTCTTTAGCTGTTCCTGCACAAAAAGAGATGATTAGTTACTTTTGGAAACCCAAACCTTGCTGCTCTTGGGCTCAGTAATATCAACAGAAGACAAGCACAGTAATTGATCCTATGTTCAAGCTTTGAGAATCAGCAGCTGTTGTTGATGATGAACTTTCTGTCACATGGTCTTTCTTTGTCTTCCACACCACCTTTGGAAGCTTAGACTTCACCTTCAACACTTCGGAAGTTTTGCAACTTCGAAGTTTTGGAGACTGGACCTTTGGAAGCTTGCTTTCAGTGTAGCAGACATCAGTGCTTCGAAGCATTCCTTTCTTTCGAGACCAATTTTTCTTCCGAAGGAAAGTTTTCACTTGTCTTCTTCTTCACCTTGGAACTTCTGAGAGGAAAAGCTTTTCCTTCAGACGTTAGCTTCTTTAATCTTTTCTGTAGATTTCCCCTTGATCATGTGGACAATGCTTTTAGGATTGTGATGTAATCCTTAGCTAAATGAGAAGTAATGCCACACTGACATAGTCAAACTGCATTCTTCTGGAAGCCTTCTTTTGAGAGCAAGACTGATCTGATCACTTTCCACTTCCTCTTTTCTTCTTCACAGATAAATTAGCAAGTCTCTTAGGGAGAGACTTGCTGCTGGATGTGGATGGTTCAGATTGTACAGCAGTGGTACACAATAAATCAGCCTTCTTCTTGTTGTTGTTGGGTTGAGTTGACAAGAACTAGAATCCCTGGTACTAGGATTCGTAGTTGAGTCTTCAGCTTTTACCACCTCAAATCCTGCAGAGATGAATACTGTTCTGCTTAAAATCAAAGGTGGCCTGATCTCCTAAGCTTTCTTAGACTTCCTCTTTGCTCTTCTAATCAAGTTCTTCCTCTTGGACTTTGAAACCCAGTAGAATTTCTCTCCTTAGGAGAATAGTGACCCTTCTTCGGATGATCTTCTTCACTCTTCTCAGAACCATCCTTCACTATCTCCTCTTCATCCTCTTCACTCATAGGGTCTATAAGGGGAAGCTCATCTTCTAAGTTTTCACAACCTTGGAGATCTTACAGATAGTAAGGAGTGTGGAAGAGCTATCTCAGTAGATCCTAGTCCCCTGCTTATTCTAATAACACACTTTGAGATGAGGATATCATGTTCTTGAAGGTCTCTTCTTCAAGAACACATTTTTCTGCCCTGGCTTTACTGATCACAAGCTCAGCCTGACATTCAGTTAACTTAGTGATGAGATCTTTAATCTGAGTCCTGTAGTTGGTGTGTTCATGTTTGAGGGTTGAAATGGTTTTCTCTAAATCTTTTATTTTTAGTTTATATCCATTTTCAGCTCTTTTGAATCAGATTTTAAGATGTTTAAGGACTCAAGATCAGAACTCATTTCTAAGTTATAGGACCTGTATCTATTTACTTTAGCAATACATTCAGGAGTGCAAAGATGTTCCAATACCTTGGCTTCATCATGATCAGCCATCAGTGCTTGATTTGGAGATGCATCTTCAACTTGAAAGCTCCAGTCAAAGCCTCCTTCTTCAACAACAACTATAGCTTGCTGCTTTGGCTTCTCATTCTGGTTCACTCTTTTAGTGTAGTTTGGTCTTGCTTGTGCTTGGCCACCATTTGTCATAGGTGCCTTGCACTCCCTGGCAAAGTGTCCCATTTGGTTGCAGTTGAAACACTTCACCTTACTTTTTTCCAGTCCAAACTTTCCACTGGCTTGCATTGCTGGGAGACTTCCTCCCTGTCTGCTTTTAGAACTTCTTTGGCTCTGTGAGTGAGAAAAGCCATCTGCTGGACTATCTCCCATGTACTCCAGATCATCTGGATGGATACAGTCCAGTCTTCAAGGGTGAAGAGAAAGCTGCCTAAACTTTCATCAGCAGACACAAAAGCATGAGAAGAGCTTGTCCCTAGGAATGGACTTCCTTTGTGTAGCTCTCATTTGGTTCTCAGGAAAGGTGAGAAAGGACCCTTTTGTGAGGTTTCAGGTAGCAGATAATATAATGTTGTGTTCTCTCTACATCCCTTTCAACCACATGAAGGGCCGAACCCTACTGATTGCTGAGTTACCAGATGGTTTTGCATTTCATCTCCCATCTGGTAGCCATTGAGGATACCATACAACTCCATAAGAGTAAGAGTCTTAAGGTTCTCATCCTCTTGATGACAACACAGTAGTAAGTCCACTGTCTAGGAAGAGAGGACATGAACTTCCTCCTCACAATATCCCTGTTCTCAGAGTTACTCCAATATCCGTTAGAGTATCCACAATCTCAACATACCTGAAGTACTGCTGAGTCATGTTTCACCTGTCTTGTAGGTGAAATTTTCAAACTGCTGCTTCAGGAGGTCCTTTTTGTTCTCCTTGGCTTCAGAGGACCCCTCATACATAAGCTTTAGTGCATCCCATAACTACTTGGTAGTTTTGCACTTCTTAAAGCCCTTGTAAAGAGAGTTGGGAAGAGCAGTTTGGAGGGCAGTCATGGCCTTCTAATCGATATCTATCTTCTTTCTATCTTCTTCAGAATAGTCAGCCACCTCCTTTGGGATCATGCCACCTCTAGCAGCAGCTGAAGAGGTGCATGGAATGTAAGGTTCGGAGACAACAGATTCCTACATCCTGGAGTCTTGAGACTTTGATGAAGTCTTCCATTCTCTTGACACCAAGTATCAAAGCTTCAGGAGTGATCAGTGGGGACTTTTGTCATTGTGCCAGTTCCATATCAGCTTTTGAAAGAGCTTCCATTTGAGTTGTTAAGTATTTGTGAAAAAACTAAAAGATCTAAGAGGGTGAGATCTTACAATCAAGAGCCTGGAATGCTCTGATACCAATTACAGGACCGTTTGAAGTGTGAGCAACTCAGTTTTCACATGAGGAGAGACTTAGAACACATAACAGATCAAATAGGGACTGCAGGATAGTTTGATACTAGGATAACACAAGTAAGCAAGAGACAGAAAGCTTAAGAACAAGGTAATTGGTTTTCAAGGAAGATGTATATTGCTCTCAAGTTCTATTACAAGTGTTACAAAAGCATAGAAAATAAAATACAAGAACCTGAGACTATACCTACATCCTACATCCCGTCCATACTTTGAAAGTCAGCTAGAATCACTACTCTAGAAAGGATGTCACGGTACTTTAGCCTTTTTCTCTTCTTTGTCTAATTCTTTAACGGTCTTGTCCTGAATCCTTTCAGCCAGTCTGTCAGCTTGCCTATTTTGACTTGGTTGGCAAGTGACAGATGGACTAGAGAAAGGATGTCACGGTACTTCAAGGTATATTTTGACTTCGGTTTCGGAAGAATTGGTCTTTGGCTTCGAAGATTTGACACTTACAACAGAATTTCTTAGGGCTTTTGTCCAATCTTCTGAAGTATTCCTTATACTTCAGAACGCATGGTGAGAGATATTTGGTATGCATCAGCCTCTAAGATAATTTTACAAACTCTGCCTAGGCTGATTCTACCAAAACTTGAGAGTAGCTTTAAGTCTTGATCTTCATATGCTCACAGTCCTCATTAGAATCAGGAACATCCCTTTCTTCATTAGTTGATCTCGATTCTTCAGACTCTCAAAGTAAGGAAAATTAAGCATGTTCTACAGAAGTTATGTTTGAATTCCTTGATCTCTTGTGACTTCCACGTTTTTTTGTTGTGGAGAAAGCCCAGACACAATGGTCTCTCAGCAAACAAGAGGCTCTACATGAATTGAGTTGACAATTAGCCTCTTTTTGTTCACCCTTAGGATGTTTTGACCTATCTTGAGGTGTAGAGGTGGATGACTTGGACTTCTTCTTCTTTCTCTTGTCCTTCAAATGGGCATCCTCTTCCTCTTTTCTATATTTTAACTAAGAAGGATGGTCTTAAGCACCAGATGTTCCTTCTGTATCCTTCTGAGTTGGGTCTCTTTCCTTCACATGTTCAAAAGAGAAGGCTAAGGACCCTGCTGTGGGTCACCTAACGAAGCTAGCTTAGATGCAACTCTAGATCAGTTTGTTATCTCTTGTGGTTCAACCTTTATCTCAGCTTCAGGTGCAGCTTAACTTGTGGAGAATTGCAAGTCTACCAGCTCATGCTCCTTGATCTTCTGCATGATCCTTTGATATGCTCATCCATGGTGGATAGAGACATACGACCAAGTCTCCTTTCAAAGACCCATATAGCTTCAAGAAGCTCACCATCTTCATTTCGTTTTAGACTTTTTCTTATTGGCTTTGATGGTGGCTCTTGACTTAGCAGTCTCCTCCCTCATTTTCCTCTTAACAGCTTTTTTTTGTTTGAGCATCTTGTTCCAACTGCTTGAGATATTCAACTCCATATACTCAAATAAGAGAGGGTGAAAAACGGATTTCTGATAGAGACCTAGGTTATCGTGTTGTGTCTTTCTTGTTCCCTACCCACCTTAGTTTCTTTTTCAACACAACAATCGCTTTATAAGACTTTCTTGAACTGAGAGAGGATAGGAGCTTTGTATAGTCTTTTTCTTTTTCTTTTCTTTTTCTTCTACTTTGATTTTGAGGAGCAATTCTGTAGCCTCAACCTCCATCCTCTCTTTTGAAACTTTAGTGTCTGCCAGTTTATTTAGTTCATCCAAGTAAGAAATTAATTCTTCAATGTTTAGTTACTAGACCCTAGATACTTCAATCTGGCTGCTTTTTAACTCATCATCCTAAGTGTTTCGCCAATGGGCAGCCCTGATTCCAGCTTGCATAAAGTTGGGATCTCTCTTGTTTTCTCTCCCCTTGCCTTCCTCCTCCTCTCCTTTTTCTCCTCCTCAATCTCCTCAAGATCCATTTTCCCCCTTTTCCTTTGTCAATTGTGTCAATTGTTGCCTGTATGAATCAGGGTGGAGAGAGCTTTGGCCCTCAGATTGTTTCTGCACTTGAGCTCTAGCCAGGAAGATGAAACCCTTCACCGCTCGTGTTTCACTAAACTAAGGGTACTAGGTGCTGAAGTAGATCCCACCCCAAGATTCACACGTTTCACTACTGGGCCTTCAACTGAGATTTTCACTTGGAAGCTAATCTTAGGGTCTTCCCCAGTATCCAGTTGACCAGCAGTTTTTCCTGCTAGCCTCTGTCTATATAGCACTAATCTTTTTCTGAATTCTTCAAGCACGCTTTGCTGTATTCCCTCAGCAAACGTATTAGACTGCTTGTTTTGACTCGGGTTGGCAAGGGCCAGGTCAACAACCGAGAACTCTCATAGTATCTCAGGTTTTGTAATTAAAGACTTCTTGTTGCCCTTGAGACCTAAGAGTACCAAGGCTCTATTGTGAGCATCATACCATGTGACAACCTTGATTTTAGGCCTAGAAAATGTTTTTAGAAACCATAATGGGCCGCACTTAGGGAGCCCCTGAATTGGGCCCAACAGTTTTGGGCATTAGCCTACATTAATACACACACCTAAATGGGCTTTGGCCCATCAAACCCTAATTTGGGCCATTGGGCCACAAAACTTAAAGGGCTTGGACCCACAAAACCAATTTGGGCTAGTGGGCCGCATACAATTATGGGGCGTGCTGAACCGACCAACGGGCCTCGGGCCCGTAGCTTAGAAGACAAAAGATGCAAAATAACCTTCATAAGTAAATTGAATTCATGGAGCCCTGTTGAATATTAAAATCTAAAGCCATCAGCATCGGCTCATCCAAACAAAACAACAAAACAACCTATAACATTCATTACAACTTAAGATCATTAACAAAATTTAACAAACATAACCATGTAAATTATAAAATAATAACAATAAATTAAATAATAAATCATAATTCCGTAAGTTTCTAAAAACATGTGAATAATATTAGATTAAAGGCATGAACTTTTATAAAAAATATGACACACTCTTGCATCAACCAACTTAAATAATAACAATGGTAAAATGGATAACCTTATACACATAAATAATAAATGGAACTTTAGAATATGTCAAAGAAATAAGCCTACGGCATCCTACTAAATTTTCTATAAAACAAAATTTATTTAAAATCTTTATATAATCTTGTTATAACATAAAATAATACACCCACTCATAATAGATGCATATTTATACGACACACACATACACTATTAATACATGCATACGGGACCCATATATACATAATACATATATCTCCATACCACACACCCATAAATATGTACATGCATGCATACTTATAAACTCATGCACACAACACATGCTTACACACTCGACACCATACACATCCGCATATATATATATATATCACGGCACACCACCAATCCACCCAATGACTTCAAGCCTAGCCTAGAAATTTGTAGGAATGACCAAATCTTACAAAATTCTAATCATATCTTGAAAATACAAGATTGAAACTCCCACCCACCTCCCCATAAACACCAATCGGCAAACTCCCCTCCCCCACTACACCCCACACTTCATTCTCATCCACATTCTACTTCTAAACCTCTTTACTCCTCTCTATTGATTCTATTCTTTCTTGAGCTCCAGAACAACAAACTCCAGCCTTTTTGCAAACCAAAATTGATCCAAGAGTAAGGCATCACCAACCATTAACACCAAGGTAACATCACATGAACACAACACACACACACACACACACCCCTTCAAGTTCATTCCTTCCATTTCATTGTTCTTATGACCTGCCCTAGCCCCCCTATTTTGAACAGCCTTCTCTCACTATCTTAAGCTTATTCAACCTCACGCACTCTCCCTCAGCCCTCTCACGACAGGTAACTAGTTACTCTCCCCGAAAGCACGCGAAACATCGCGTATCGTCACGAAAGTGACACAACAAATCCCATGACACCCTAACATCTTATGAACCCTCATAACACTTTTTATCATAAAGTAAAAGATATAAAATCATTTTCCAAACCATCATTGATCAAAACATGGTTTTGGTTAAACTAGTTCACCCAAAAACCCATTTTCATGAAAATATAAAAGTGTACTACCTAAGTTCAAATATTTTGATCTAAATATTTCTGAAAGTTTAAAGAGACCATATCATGAAATAAATAAATTTTCATAACTTAAACATGTGTATTTCACATTTTATGAATAATACAAAGATTTAAAAATAAGTATTTATGAGAAACATAAAAGAAATAAGTTGGGGATATAAGTTACTGAACTTATGGTGCCATTTAGAGTTATATATGATGTTAAAATGCTTGGAAAGGGATAAATCAGATTAAAACACTAGGGATTCAATACCGACACTTAACCGGGACTTAACGAGACTAACCGAGCTTGGTAACAAAAATGGTGAAACTATAAATTTTTGGTTATATAACAATTCCAGTAGACTTGAAATATTAATAAAAGAATAGATATCAAGTTTCATAATTTTTAGAATTTATTTCATTGGTAAACAAAAATACAAAGGATATTCACTTTAAAATAATGAAAACTGTTAAAAATAGGTTTAAGAGCAATATTAGTGAAAAACTGAGAACTTAAAAATGATTATAATTATTTTAAAGTCTTATATGGAAAAAAGTTGACCAAAGTCAACCAACCCAAAAACCCGTTAAAAAACAAAACACGAACGTTAAAATATCAAAAACCGACAAAACACCTCCAATATTAAAATAAAGTAAATAATGGCCAAATAATGATAAAAATAGATAAAAACCAAATATTACCATTTATGAAATTTTTTAAGAATTATATGAATTTTACCGTTAATATAAGTTAACTAACGCCCTCAAAATTTAATTAACAATAAAATACATAAAAATAGTTAAACTAAGAGAATAAATATTTTCCAGTAAGAAATGACCCTCAAACGCAAAGAACAATTCAAAGATTTAATAAAACCAATAATCTTAAAAATACATCATATAACGCGCCCGAAACGCAACCTGATACGCGTTCAAAAACCCAATACCCAAATCACCAACCCCATAAAAAAGACCATAATATTTCAGAGACTAACTAGCAATTTAAATAAGTTATAACTAAAAACAAACATTATTTGGACATCTCAACAACCTAATTTGTGAAAACCCTAATTTCCTACTTCCCGAAACGCCCAACCAGAAATCAAGCCATTGAACCCGTAAATAAAACCAAAAGACACAAATATAAAATTATTTCAGTAACTCAAATCTCTTGAAACAATAAAAGTCACCATATTTGATTGAAATGTCAAAATACCAAACTTTAAGGTTAAAAGTGTAAATTTAGCAATGTTGAAGGACCAAACTTGCCAATTAACGAAACCTTCCTGTTTTGGGAACTTATCAAACTTATAAAAACAATAATAATCTGAACTTATAAGATATTACACTAGACTTAAGCAAAACATAAAGATATGAACACAAAACCTAAGACCTAAAACAATACTACACATATGTAACGGAAATCGTCAAGCCAAGTAAGACAAATGTAAAACTTGAGGGTTGAACTTAATGGATCACTTAATAAGATACTAATTCACTTGAAATAAACATAGAAACCTTCCCGATCGGTAGCATCCAAACTTTACGAGCAACCACGTGATCAACCTCTAGGTGAGTCTCATGAACCCCCTTTTTACTTTAAAACTTTTGGGGTGAAATACATACTCGTTGATTATTATACTATTGTGATGCAATACTACCTGATCTTGTCCCCAAACGAAGCACAATCATTAACTCCATTAGAAGTCGTTGTTGAGTCTAGTCCTGATAGGTCTAGATATATTGTATAGGCTTAGAACTTTAATCAATCTTTTGTAATAAATATTTGTAAATCATTATCTTAATGTATGCTTTATATGTATAGGTTAACCCATAATTATGTTGATTTATATGTGTGATTACAGGTTTAACAGTATACTTAGTCAATTTCACAAAATTTACTAAGTGTAAGAAACATCTACGGATGAACATTTTTGTTCTTCCGTAGATAATCTTCTGAAACAAAGTAAAGTGCATCTGGGGATCTTCTGCAGAAGAACAATTCATTGCAGATGAAGTCTACCAAGTGAAGGCTCCTACGGAAGGCATAACTCCTACGGAAGACTAATGATCTACGGAAGACCAACACTTGGTGAAATGGCATGTACTTCACCAAGTACTTCAAATCAACAAGTCAAACATTGAGTGATGTCATAAAGTCAACTCCTACGGATGACTTTAACTCAGTCAGAGAATGTGTCATATCAGAACATTTTCTGAGTATCTTTCTTACCCTGTTTCCAAGAAATTCACTGTTACCCTAACAGTAAATTTCTGAGCCTATAAATACAAGGTATAGGCTCACACTTTCATGCACGGCTGAATACCTAACAATACATTCAATCAATCACAATCAAACCCTAGCAGTCGCAACATCATTTACACCAAAATCATCAATAGAATCATAGCAATCATCACCATTAGCAATTATTATATGTTCATTTGTAATCATTAATATGTTTTTAATGAAATACTTTTGAATCAAATCGTATTTGTTCATTCATAATAGTTAATTGTTCTGTTCTTCATTATTACTTATCACTGCAATTGTTATTTCGTATTCAATCAATCAAACAATGAATAGTGATAATTTCGCAATCATTATCAAATTCAATCTAACCTGATAATTCCTGGTTGCGATCCTTGGATTCGCAGGTGGTATAAGAGCCTGGTTCATGATTTAGATTGATTGATCTATCTGTGTTAGATTTGTTTGATTAATTGTTTATATCATTCGATCTATCAGTTTTCTGACTAGATCCATTGATTTTGAGTAAAATTGATTTTAATTGTTCATAACGTCTTGAGAGTTTGTAACCCAGATTCAAGGATGTTATAGAATGAACTGATCAACATATAAGTTGAGTTAGGCTAATCGATAGCTAACAAAGGCATTATACTCAACATTTTGGTGTAAATCAATTTAAAACAATCAAACTGTGATTTATCATTCAACGAGTACTGTTACATTGCTTGTTTAACATTAATATACGTTCTCATTAATTAATACGTAGATCTGTGTTATTGATTGATAATCAACAATTGTTCAGTTCAAATGAACAAAAACATATCAGCAAACATTCTCTATTTGATATTAATCTTAATATTCATTAAGAGGATTGACTGATTTGTGACTACAACGGCTTAATTAATTCGATAATTAAGAGTTTGTCATTAATTAGTTCATTGCAAAAGGAAGTCTGTTTTAGTTGAATTTTAATCCATTAACCAAAATGAGTAATTCTTTTGGTAGATCATCATTCCAACCCCCAAAGTTGGAAACTAAAGCGAATTTTAAATCCTGGAAAATCAAATTCAGGAATCATGTGAACTACACTGATTCTGATTTGTGGGTATCAATAACTGAAGGTCCTTATATTCCACCAGCTCTTGGATCGGATTATAAAGACCATAATCAACCCATAAATATAAAAGGTCTATCACATGAGGATGCTAAAAAGGTTAAAGTTGATATTAGAGCATACAGTTTACTCAGCATGGCTTTACCTGAAGATATACTAATCAGATGTGAGAACTATAAAACAGCAAATTCCTTATGGAAGATTTTACATACTCTCTATGAAGGGAGTGATAAAATCAGAAGCAGAAGGAAGGATACTCTTCACTCCCAATATGAAACATTCTATCATATTAAGGGTGAATCAGTTCCTCAACAGCTCCATAGGTTTATGCAACTTGTGACCGAGATGAACATCTTGGAATTGAAGTATACCAATGAGGAGTTAAACAAAAAGATGCTTCATACTTTGCCTGAAAGTTGGAAGCAGAATGTATCCATGTTCAAGAATACTCTTGATATCAAAACCTTTGGTTTGGATACATTGGTAGCTAAGGTAGACGCTCTTCAAATGGATGAAAAATCAAGAAACAAGAGTGTGAAATCACATGTGGCTCCTTATCAATTTAAAGAAACTAAAAGTGCTGGAAGTGCTTTAATTTCTAACCATGATGATGACAGCACTTGTACTTTGAGTGAAGATGAGGAAGAAGTTGGTTTCTATGCCTCAAAGCCTTCAAGATCAACCTCTCAAAGTAAATTAGCAAAGGAAAAAAGGAAGATATGATGAAAGAAAGGATTCATCTGCATAATCGGCAAAGGCTTCCTCCAACAATAACAATCAAGCAGAGCCCATCATTGTGATTCTGGACTCTGAAGAACAAAAAGTAGCTTTTGCAGCTTCCAGTTCAAGCTTCCAAGCTTATTTGGGCAGCACTCTAACACCTGCTAACATTTGTCAACAAGACCTGGAAGAACTTCATCCAGATGAAGTAAAAGAAATGGATATCCAGTGGCAAACGACAATGATTGCATACAGAGCCAAGCAGTATCTGAGGAGAAAGAAAAACTTGGCTGCAGCAGGTTGAACAACTAAGATTGGGGTTGATAAGTCAAAGGTAAGATGTTTCAAATGCAATCTCTATGGACATTTCTCAAGAGAGTTCAATCAACAATCAACTTCTGACATGAGGCAAAATCAGCAATATCAATCTCATCAACATCAATCTAATCAACCATCATCAACTTCAAGATCCTTCAGACAGCCTCAGTTAACTAACTCATCCCCACCAGCCAGAAGTTCATCCGTAGGGCCAAGCAATTCCAAAGAAACTGGACTTATAATCTTGCAAGATGGAACATGTGACTGGAGCATGTATGAGAAGGAGGTGTTGGAAGAAAATCAAGCTCTAATGGCCAACATAGAGAATAAAGTTCCACCTATGGCCAGAGAGGTAAGAGATAGATTATGTTCATCAATGTGTGTTGAGGAAGTTGAAAGATATAGAGTCCATGCTCAACAACTGGCTAACAAAGTAAAAGAAACAATGGTTTTAAATGAATCTCATGTAAGAGAGCATAAACTATATCAAATCAAAATCAACTCTTTGCAAAAAGATTTAGATAAATTTGTTTCTGAAAATTACAACTTAAAAGCACAAGTTGAGCATTTGACCACTTCCTTTACAAAATCCATGTCTGATCAAGCATCAACTGAAGTGAAACTTCAGAAGTTTCAAATGTCATCTCCGTAATATGAGAAATTGTTAAATTCTCATATTGAATCAAAGAACAGGTATGGGTTGGGATTCAATGCTATTGCACCTCCTTTGAATGATAATTACACACCCTTACCTGAGTCAATGATAAACAGTTTATCAAACCATTTTGTGTCAAGCACCAACTTTGAAACAAAAATTAATCAATTGATAAATGGCAACGATTCTGACGTGAGTGAAACTGAGTCTTTTGAATTAGAACAAGTCAAAGAAAATGACTTAGAAGTTGACTATGATGAATGTGATGACTTAGATGATGCTGATAAACATGTTGAGAAAATTGCGGATGAATTGGGTATTGGTAAGAATATTTCATTTGAACCAATCATTCCCAAAGTTCTTGAAGAAACCAAGCTACCTTATCCGCCTAAGTAAAGAAATATGTTGAAAACAATCTGCAAGAGGATAGCTCAACTGAACGAAGGTCTTCATGAGCTTGACAAACAGCAAAAATCATCAACTGAAGATAGTGTGAAACTCATATCTACAGAAAAAATCAAAATCTCTTCCGCAGAAAAAGCAAAGAAAACACCATCTACAGATCTCCGGAAGAAGAAAAATGCTGATCAATCAACATCCGTAGCAGATCTCCAGAAGAAGAAAAATGCTGATCAATCAACATCCGTGGCAGAGCTCTGGAAGCAAAAATCTATTGAATCCGTGGAAGATCAGCGGAAGCAAAAAGCAACAAACATGAAGAAATCCAAACAACAAAAGATTGTGAATCCTAAGCAACAGAAGTTATGTGCTGCTAAACAAGAACCCTTTGATATCATGTCAGGGAAAAGCAAGGACTCATCAGCTGTCAAGTTTGAAAAAGAATTGGCAGAACAAATAGGAAGAAGAAGGTGAGTGTTCATGAAATTAAGGAAGAAGAAAGTACTGTAAATGGTGTGACATAAAAATCACAACACTGAAGATTGTTATTTCAGTAGTTACTATTCCATTTGCAATATGAACAATCACATGACTTCTGAATGCTACTTCAACAAATACTGTGCAATCTGTAACAAAAATAACAATTCCACTCAGGAATGTTATTTTAACAAAAAGAACAAAACAAAGAGCACAAAGAAGTAACAATCAGAGAAGGCTAAATTAGACTCTCAATCAAGTGATAGTCCAGAAGATTCAAAGCAAAAGAAATAGCAGCAAAAACAAAAGCTGCCAAAAACAAAGAAGCAACCATATGCTGATGGAAAGCCTTTGAAGAAGAAAGAAAAACCACATCACCAACTCAAAACACCTCACAAAAAGGTGGATTTGACAGAGTCGACAACAAATGCTGATGACACTTTCTTTGATCATTTTGAAAAGGGCACTCAAATACCACAATCAAAATCAAAAGATGATGAAACTTTCTTCAATCAGGGATTATCATCAAAATCAAAGCAAAAGCCAAACAAAGAGAAGGTGAGAGCAGAAGGGATTGAGAAACAAGAACAAGGTTCCACAAGTTCATCTTCAACAAAGTCATCCTCACCACAAACAAAACATAATGAATCAATTGAGTCTAAAGTTAACACTGAATCCTCAAGTGGTAAACCCAAGATCATTAAGGCTTGGGTTCCCTATTCTAATTGATTTCTTTATGTATGCAGGAACAAACATGGAGGACTGACAACAAGTGGTATGTTGATAGTGGTTGTTCCAGGCATATGACAGGAAACTATTCTCTACTCCATGATTTCAAACATAAAAATGCCTCCTTTGTGGCATTTGGTGGGGATAAGAAGGGAGGTAAAATTGTTGGTGAAGGAATGGTAACTAATGGTGTACTCAAGATTGAGAAAGTAAATTATTATGAAAATTTACAATACAATTTACTGAGTGTATCTCAAATTTGTGATCAAAATTATACCACTTCATTTGATAACACTAACTGTTATATTCTTAAACAGGGTTTTCCCATTCCAGAAGACTGGATCCTTCTTAAAGCATCAAGAAAAGGGAACACATATGTTTTGGATATGAATAATACTTCACACACAAGCAATATATGAAACATGCCTACTGTCTAAGTCATCAGAAGATGAATCTCAGTTGTGGCATAGAAGGCTTGTTCATTCCAACATGAAGCACATGAACTAATTGGTGAAAAATGACCTAGTCATTGGAATTCCAAAAAGAGAATTTTATTGTTCTAATCATTGTTCATCTTGTTATAAAGGAAAACAACATAGAGGGTCACATAAATCCAAAAAAATCAACACAAACTTAACACCACTCAAATTGCTTCACATGGATCTATTTGGTCCAACCAATGTGATGAGCATTGGCAAAAGGCAATATTGTTTGGTGATTGTGGATGATTTCACTAGATTCACATGGGTCTTTTTCTTAAAACAAAAGAGGGAAACATCAGAGATCATTAATGGAGTTTGTCACTAAGATTTAAAATCAACTTGATCTAAAAGTTAAAATTTTTAGGAGTGATAATGGATCTGAATTTGTTAATAATGTTCTAGATTCCTTTTGCAAGAATAAAGGCATAGCGAGGCAATTCAGTGCTCCTAGGACACCACAACAAAAAGGAGTTGCTGAAAGAAGAAACAGAACTCTCATTGAAGTTGCAAGAACAATGCTAGCTGACTCACAATTGCCAATCACCTTTTGGGCTGAAGCAGTGAACATAGCATGCAATGTTCAAAACCAAACTTTAATTGTCAAAGAACATAACAAAACACCATATGAGCTCTTATTTAAAAGAAAACCTTTCATAGGATATCTTAGAGCTTTTGGATGTCATGTGTTTATTTTAAACACAAAAGAACAATTGGGAAAGTTTTCTAGAAAAGCTTATGATGGTTTCGTTGTTGGATACTCCTCAACATCTAAATCATATAAAGTTTATATTCCACAGCAAAACATTGTGGAAGAAACACCTAATGTTTCATTTGATGAATCCTTACTTCCAAAATTTGTTAAAGGATCATCATGGTTGTTTGATATGGATGCATTAACAAACTCATTTAACTCTGGTTATTTGAATACTGCAGGTTCTACGGATACATGCTATCCATATGTTCCTCCAAACATGAATGAAGTATCATTATCTGCTGATCCTCCAAGACCATCACAACACTCTTCTAGTGTTTCTGATTCTGGCACTTCATATCATCCAAGAACTTTAGTACATGATCAAACAAACAATTCAATATCTTTAGATAAAAACAAAGCATCAGCTGCAGATAACTCTGCATCCGCAGACATTTTTCCTGCATCCGGAGAAATGATCACTACATCTGCTGATGTTCCATCTACACCTGTAGATATCCCATTCTCTGGAGATGCTGCAATACATTCTAAGGAAACCAAGTCAACAGATCAACAAACAACATCCGTAGATGTTCCTGTAACTCCTGCGAAAGCACGAAACACATTCGTAGATGTTCCTGCGGAAGTTGTTCATAATGCTGCTGATGCTCAAACTCATGAGGAGGGATATCATTCAGCTTTAGAGGATCAAAATGATGAAGATCTTGACTATTTTGTTGATTCTCCTTCTTAGCTGGATCACTCTCCATCAAGTAATATGACTAACTTGGAATCAGCTATTCCAGTTGCATCTATTCCAACAACAAGAATTCATAAAAGTTATCCAATAGACAATATTATTGGTGACCTTAATGAAAGAACTACTAGAAGTCAAGGGGGAGCAGCCAACATTTATCTCTTCACATGTTTTCTTTCACAAGTAGTTCCTCCCAACATAACTGCTGCATTGAAGGATAACGGCTGGATTGAAGCTATGCAAGAGGAGCTTCAACAATTCAGAAAGCAGAAAGTCTGGAATCTGGTAGATCTTCCTGAAGGTCAATATCCAATTGGCATAAGATGGCTTTTAAAGAATAAACTAGATGACAGAGGTATTATTATAAGAAACAAAGCAAGGCTGATAGCACAAGGATACCCAAGAAGAAGGAATAGATTATGATGAAGTCTTTGCACTAGTTGCAAGGATTGAAGCCATAAGAGTATTCCTAGCCTATGCTTCACATAAGAAGTTCATAGTTTACCAAATGGATGTAAAATGTGCTTTCTTATATGGGAAAATTGATGAAGAAGTCTATGTTGCTCAACCTCCAGGCTTTGAGGATCCTGATTACCCACACAGGGTATACAAGCTTGACAAAGCTTTGTATGGCCTTCATCAGGCTCCAAGAAAGTGGTATGAAACATTATCATCATTCTTACTCAAGCATGGATATAAAAGGGGAACAATAGATCAGACTCTCTTTCTCAAACAAGAACATCAAGACCTCTTGGTTGTCCAAATTTATGTAGACGACATTATTTTTGGCTCAACAAACAAGAGATTGTGTGAAAGCTTTGAAGGTTTAATGAAATCTGAATTTTAGATGAGTTCAATGGGAGAATTAACCTTCTTCCTTGGTTTACAAGTTCATTGGAAACCAGATGGCATCTTCATTAATCAAGAGAAGTATATTCATCAAATCTTGAAGAAGTACAATCTTGCTGATACTTCTTCATGCAAAACACCAGCATCCATAACAGACAAGATTATACCTGATCCTACAGGGAAATCAATTGATCAAAGACTATATAGATCAATGATAGGATCTTTAATGTATTTAACTACAATCAGACCTGACATAATGTTTGCTGTGTGTGTTTGTGCTAGGTACCAATCAGATCCTAAAGAGTCACATCTGAATGCTGTTAAGAGGATCTTCAGATATCTCAAAGGGAAGCCAGCTCTTGGACTTTGGTATCCCAAAGATGGAGAATTCAACCTCTATTCATACTCTGATAATGACTTTGGAGGATGCAACAACAACAGAAAATCCACAACTGGTGGATGTCAATTCATAGGACCAAGACTTGTCTCTTGGTGATGCAAGAAGCAAACAAATGTATCAGTATCCATAGCTGAGGCTGAGTACATAGCTGCTTTAGCTGGTTGCTCTGAGGTTCTTTGGTTGCAAAACCAATTACTTGATTATGGTTACAATTTCCTTCAAACACCAATTCATATTGATAATTCTGCTGCTATGTTCATCACTTCAAATCCAGAGCAACATAGTAAAACAAAACACATAGAAATCAGATACTATTTTCTAAGAGATTGCTCAAAAAAAGGTTTAATCAAGTTAATCAAAGTGGATACAACAAATCAGTTTGTTGATTTATTCACTAAAGCCTTTGATTCAGTTAGATTTTATTTTCTGATTGAATCTTTGGGCATGATTAACATAGATTAATCATCTGCCAACTGAAAAGCATGAGTCTGTCCTTGTATATATTCATATGCAAAATCCAAAAACATTCATAAAACAATATAAAAATACAAAAAGAATGTCTTAATTATTTGTTTTTCAAATCTAGCAGTCCATATTGTTGGGAAATAATAGTACACTATGTCTTTGCTTCTTTCCTGAGTTCTTAATTTTCACTAAAGTCTAATCAGAAGTGCTTTGATATGTAGGTAGGTTCAGCTTGAGTGGAAAATACACTAAGTGCATGCATAACATAATGAAAAGGTGACTGTTTGTGAGAAATTCCATTTTGAGGATCAAGCAAGTAAGTCTTATCCTGATGTGATCAACTCACTCACCCAAGCACACTATGTAACAACACTTTATAACTTCTATTTTTGCAAATCATATTCCCTTTGTTTTGTTTAAACAAAGAACTGGGATTATGATCACCTTGGTATACATCTGTAACCAACTGGTGAATAAATTATGATCCTCATCATCCCTCTGTTTTGTGTAAACAAAGACCTGGGTTAAAGGCACCTCTGTTTTACGAAAGTAAAGACCTAGTGACCTGATGATGATCATATCTCAGCTCTCAAAAGAATCCATTGTGATCAACTGTATATTAACTTAAGAGCTTTTGAATCAATGCATTAATGAGATGTAAAATACATCTCAAAATAGAACTTATAACTTAAAGTACATAGTTTCAAAGTGTGAAAAAGTGATGAATTGACACACAAACAGAGGATATACTCCAATGTGACTTGAATGTGGAACTCATAATTGTCTATCTTTAATCAACATCAAAACATGATAATCAGCATGACTAGTTGGCAACATACTCTTGTTTGAATTTATGTGGAACATCATACTTGCAATCAGCACTAGACTCAGGTCTCATTTCATCAAGTAAATTAATACACGAAGGTGCTTAGTGTCATAGTATGATCCCGTTATATGTATATATACGCTTATACATAACTTTTTAATTCATTTTGTTTATAACTTGAGTTAAGTTATTTATAGTTCTGTTGGACCGACTAGTGTCTTTCATGCTATTTTCTAGATAAATTTATTATAAATGTATCAGTTCATCATTTATCACAAATTTAGGGGGAGTAGTTAATGCATGAAATCATGAAATCTGAATTTTTAACCAAATGAAGGAATTGGGACTTGAGCACGAACTTGGCTACAGGATACATGAGGTTCTTCAAGTCAAATCATTTGTTGCACAATTGTCATGTAGATAAAGTCAATAAGGTCCAAAAGCAACAAATGATTCTAACAAGTTGATGGAATCATACAAATCAATAAGTTTCAAAATTTTCACTTCAGTAGAAGCTGTAATGCAAATTTGGACTTCAGCAGATGCTACAGTGCAAATTTGGACTTCAGTAGAAGCTACAGTGCATTTGTCTCATCAGCAGATATTTTAAAGTATAATACATTTCCAGGGATTGGTAACCTATGAAAAATCAAATTATACTTTATCAAAATTTAGTTCTTTCAAAGTTAGGCATCCGTAGATGATCTGCTGAAGAACTAGAATCTGCGGAATCAATAAAATTCCACGGAAGGGTAATAAGGAAAAAGGGTCCCACTTCATTTAATAAATGAAATTAATAAGTCCGAGGGAGTATAAATGATGTTTTTGACGTGTCATTGTTATTCACTTTTTCAAAACACTTTTTCAGACCTAGACAATTGTTCACAAAAACGTTAACCCCTCTTTTCGCAAACATTCAAATTACCCTCCTCAAAACATCAAACCATACGCTAACCTTGATCTGAGATTCAACTCTCGATCATTGTTTACAAGGTAAATCATATCATAAACATCAAAAACAACATTTTGATTCTTATGTATCAGTAAAACTGTTCAAATTCTCATGTCTGAAATATCATTTTTGACCTAATTTCTCTTATTCTTATATACAGATGGCAAATAGATTCGCGAGAGAGCATAATGTCTGTGCTTTTCTGAATGCAGACGACCTTGTGTATGAAGGGTGTCGAGACATCATTCACTACTTAAGAAGATCTAGGCTGTCATATGCCCTGTCTGCAGAGCCTGTCATCTACCAACAGCATATTGTTGACTTCTGGAACTCTGCAGAGATAGAAGAAGAAGGAGAAAATGAAGTGATATTTTCTGAGATTAAGAATGAACGACTGAGAGTTGATGAACAGATTATCAGGAGAGTTCTTGAGCTGGGAGAACAAGAGGCAGGTCACCCGGATGTGTTTGATAATGAATACATTGAGAAGATCTTTCATTTGATGGGTTATGATGGTGATTTTGACAAAGGAGAAATCAATAAAGGGAGATTATGCAAACCATACAGATTTATGTGTCATACTTACTTGAAGTGCATCCCAAACAGAAAATCTGGTTTAGATAGATTTTCTAGGTACATTTCTTCAGGGATCATTGGGATATTTAAGGGAAGGACATACAATTACTCATAGTACATCTTTCGATGATTATGTGACCAAATAAGAGTCTAGAACGCTGATAAGATGTTCATGTTTCCAAGGTTCCTCCAACTAATCATTAACGTTGAATTGCCTGGCATAGGAAGAGAAGATGATGTCTTTGTACAAGCTCACTTGGGAAGATCTGTGTTAAAGAAGTTAAGTGGCAAATATGAAGGAGAGGAAATGCCAATGTTTGCACATGTGGTTGATCCTAATGCCAACATTCCACAAGAGTTGATGTATGAAGATCAACAAGACAGTTCCCCTGCTGCTACTGAACAAGCATCCCATTCTTCTCCTCAATCACCCATACACCACCACCATCCATCTCCACAAGTTCAATCACCTGACAGTGAGAACACACAGCCTATCTCTCCCATACATCCACAATCACCCATACATCATCACCCTGCATCACCACAATTGCAATCCCCTTCCAATGAACATACTCAGCCCATTTCTCTCACTCTTTCACAAGCATCAGTCAATTCTGGTGAGACTGAACCAGTCTCACAAGCCAGCACTATTCCACTATCAATCTCCCAATCTCAAACACCTGTCAACTCAAATGACACTGAACCATTTTCACCCACCACTAATCTTCATCTCCATCAACAACCTCATCAAGAACCAGTATTTCTAGCAGCTGAATCAAGCTCAAGCTCTGCAAGTGCAGCTCCTACTGAAGTGATAAACCTTGAGGAAGAAGATAATGTTGAGCAGGCTAAGAATAATGAAGAAGTATGTATGGAAGAGGTTAATGAACAAGATCAAGCAGGTAATGAAGAGGGTGAAGGGGAAACTAATTATGTTGATGTTATTGTTTACCATGAAGATGATCTGAGTGATGATGACATTCATGTAAGTAAAAGCTATCCGGTGGCTGAGTACAACAAGTTGACAATTAAATCGAACAAGAGATTGGAAAGGATTAGAGAATTGAAAAGAATGATAAGGGAAAAAGAGGATCAGTTGACAAAATAAGAAGCTTCTCTGAAAAGATTGAGAGAAGATGCTCGGGAAAACAATAAGGTGATTGATGCTCTTCATGAGTTGGTTAGAGAACTCAAAGAATCTGTTGATCGTGAGAAGTCTGAGAGGGAGCAGCTTGTGGTAGAAGTCAACAAAGCAAACAACATCATCTCTGATCAAGTTGTCCTTTTGAAAAGAAAAGATGAAGAGATTGATGAGTTGAAAATGAAGATATGTGCACTTGAATCAAATGCTCTTCCATCAAAACCAACAAAAGAAACTGCTGAAGCCTCAAAGACAATCATTCAATACAGCAGGAAACGATAGTATTTGGGAAAGACTGAAAAAGAGGTAATTGAAGTCAAGGATTCCCCAAAAAGGGCAAGAACTATGTCACCAGAACACACTCCTCAGTAGATCTTTCAACTTTGAAGCCAATTACACATGATGAAACTAAGAGTGATGAAGAATGGAAAGAACTCACCAAGGTGGACTCTCCAAAAGAACAAAAAGAAACAAAAGGTGATGAACTACTGACTACAAAAGACATCTTGGAAGAAAGGGCACAATCAACAATTTTCATGACACTGATCAACCATGGCTTTCCACATGACATGGTAGAAAGAATGAATATGACTGAGATGAAGGATATGCTTAAAGAATTCGAGCTAGCAAGATTCATGATTCCCAAATGCAACTATGAAACCTTCACAACCTTTCAGTCTATACAAAAAATAAAGAAAGAGCTGGGTCACTATAATACAGCAAAACTCAGCAAATATAATATGACTTGTTGGTTGCAAAGTCATAACTACAAGATGCGTGAATTGAAAGGGAGATTAGTGGGAGAGCTTAGAAGGATGATGGAACATGTAATGAAGGTGGAATTGGAAACTGGGGTGAAATTTAGAACTGAAGCTCCAAATCCTGCTTATGAACATCAAGCAACAATCCCTACTGAACCAGTGACAGTTGAAAGCCATGTTCAACACAAAGGGAAAGAAAAGCTCATCAGAGAACCAAAAAAGGTGATACCTGTCAAAGTATGGCCACTGGGCACAACTATGAGAAAGATTACTGAAGAAAAATCTTCTCTAATCCAGTTGTTTGATCACATCACAACTCCCACTTCTGCTGAAGAAAACAGGATTATGGCCTGGAAATTTGATCCAGAGTGGGATTGTGCACTTATTAAGAGGGTATCTGGAAGGGTTGAATACTTCCATTTACTTGAATCAATATTGTTGCTGCCTGATGTTGATATTCATGATCTTCAAAGTATAATCATCTCAAACTACCCAATAAGCTCAAGAGGAAGAGATTTCTCTATATCTGTAGGGAAGTTAAAGACAAAATTCAAGGATGATATGCTAAAAGAAGCAAGAAGGGAAGATGCTGAGCACAAGAAAAGAAATCAAGGGCTAAGAAGATCCAAATCCAATTCCTCTACAGTAGTTGATGATGAATTCATGAAGAGAGTTGGATACTCTAACATAAAATCAGCTGCAATTAAAGTTATTGAAGGAAATCAATACACATTTCCCATAACTGAGTGGGGATATGTTGAGAAGACTAAAGAACTGGTGCTGTTGAGAAATGAAGATAAGAAGAAAGCCAGGAGTATAAGACTGTTTGATCCAGCATCAAACTTCTTTAACCAAGCTACACTTTATATCTACATGATAAGTTCTTCCCAAAACTCAAAGATGATCAAGCTCAAAATGACTAATGCTTATATGTGCACCTCATTCAAGTCATTGACAAACTGCACGTAAAGGCCTATAAAAGAAGAAAGTTTGAGGCTGGCCAACTGATGCGAACAGAGATATATGAAGTCAGTGAGCTAAGAATTTCAGATCAAGATGAGCTGGAAATTATGAACAACAATAATGTTTTGGCAACCCTTACAACTGAAGAGGATATTCTGGGGTTGAGTTTTGAAACATTAAGGATGATCTGTAAGATGGAAATAAAATACAAGTATGATGATAAGAAGGTTGCAGTCTCCTACTTCAACAACAAGATGGTTGCAAGAGTAAAAGAACTTTCAAGTCTAAAGAGCTGATTATCAAGTATCTAAGCCTAAGGGGGAGTATTGCTGAGTCCAGTCCTGATAGGTCTAGATACATTATATAGGCTCAGAACTTTAATCAATCTTTTGTAATAAATATTTGCAAATCATTATGTTAATGTATGCTTTATATGTATAGGTTAACCCATAATTATGTAGATTTATATGTGTGATTGCAGGTTTAACAGTATACTTAGTAAATTTAACAAAATTGACTAAGCGTAAGAAACATCTACGGATGAACATTTTTGTTCTTCCTAAGATAATCTTCTGAAACAAAGTAAAGTGCATCCGGAGATCTTCTACAGAAGAGCAACTCGTTGTAGATGAAATCTACCAAGTGAAGACTCCTACGGAAGGCATAACTCCTACGGAAGACTAATGATCTACGGAAGACCAACACTTGGTGAAGTGGCATGTACTTCACCAAGTACTTCAAATCAATAAGTCAAACACTAAGTGATGTCATAAAGTCAACTCCTACGGATGACTTTAAGTCAGTCAGAGAATGTGTCATATCAGAACATTCTCTAAGTAACTTTCTTACCATGATAAGAAAGTTACTATTTCCAAAAAATTCACTATTACCCTAACAGTAAATTTCTAAGCCTATAAATACAAGGTATAGGCTCACACTTTCATGCACTGCTGAATACCTAACAATACAATCAATCAATCACAATCAAACCCTAGCAGCCGCAACATCATTTACACCAAAATCATCAATAGAATCATAGCAATCATCATCATTAGCAATTATTATTTGTTCTTTGTAATCAGTAATATGTTTTTAATGAAATACTTTTGAATCAAATCGTATTTGTTCATTCATGACAGTTAATTGTTCTGTTCTTCATTATTACTTATCACTGCGATTGTTATTTCGTATTCAAGCAATCAAACAACGAATAGTGATAACTCCGTGATCATTATTCGAATTCAATCTAACCTGATAATTCCTGATTGCGATCCTTGGATTCACAGCCGCATGATTTGTGGATAGTACTATTTGGGAAATCTCCCGCACACAATGGGCACTTTATGCTGGGAAACCCCCCATTGAGATTTAATAATCATTGTATCACAAATTAGTGCCTTTTAACCATACTTAGCAGGGCATAATCAAACCCAACCATTTAGTAGTGACGGTTTAGGGGATATTTATACACTGGGGCGGGTAAGTCCGGGTCAGGATTGATTGTGATACATTCTATAGTGCACCTTGAATATTATATCATTGTTATTGTCACTATCAAATTTATTAAATGTTATGTTTATCATGAAAGGCAACATGTCATAAACTCATGAGTTCACCAACATTATGTTGACGTATTTTGGGTGTGTATTTCAGGTAAAGTTTAATTGACAGGTGTTCAAAGGATAAGTGACGCCTTAGATGGACCCTTGGAGACTTAACCACCGCCCTCTCCACTTTATTATTCCATGAACAATTAATTTAATGTTTAATATTTGTATATTTAGACAATTTAACTTATGAGTATTTTAAATGATGTAATGATTAAGTTTGAATGTATTTAATTTCTGCTGCGTTGTGATGATATCAGTCGGTCACGGCCAGACCCGGTCAACGAGGTGTGACATACCACCATCCCACTATTGGGTTGTCAGCAGGGTAGGACGGGGTAGACATTGCCCTTGGTATCCCATCCTCAAATAGACTTTGGAACATGGAATCCATATTCATGTGGGCCTAAGGAAGTTGTTGAGTATGGACAACTGCAAGTGAGGGTCGTGAGTTCTCATTGTCCATACTTTGAGCAGAACTCCCAGGTTCTGTGTTTGCAGTTAAGACTTTTTCCCCCTTTTTAGTAGCATCACCCACTTGCATAGGCGAGCTAGAGGTTAGGTCCACCACTTCCATAGGTTCTTGTGTTCGTGGTTGAGCTTGCCTGGCACGCCTCTCAACTAACTTGCCCTTGTGATCTTAAGTTGCTGATTAAGGACTTGTCTTTGAAAGATTGTCTCCTGAGATTCCAGATGACTCGCCTTGGAAACTAAATAGGTGCAATGTTGAGACAGTTCTAAACCTTTAGTTGCAGACTCCTCTCATCTTCATTTGAAGTATCCTAAGGGGATGAGAGAACATGATCATATTTAGTTTCCTCACCATCAGGGATTAATTTTTGGCTTCTAGATTTCCTCTACTCCATGAAAACTTAAGGAGAAGTGTCATGGGGCTGAGTTTCCATGGTTGATGTCTTAATGATATAATCACTTGTAAAAGTGAGAGCCTCTTCCATATGGGCTTCCTGAACAGGTTTAGAAGAGTTCACCTTAGTTGGGGTTGAATGATGTGGGCTAGATATAGGTGTAGGAGGAGCACACATCTCTCTTTGAGTAAGGAATAAGAAGAGAGACTCATTGTACTCATTGATGTCCAAATCTTCATCATTATAGAAATCAAGGTTAGGAATTGGTTGGCTGAGATCTAGAAACTGGGGATGGTAACTGTCCCCTAAAGGTTGTTCACTTGAGTTTTGAGCTCAGAGTGAAGGTTTTCAGATTGGGTAATGAGCTCATAAGGCCGAGCTTGATGAAACTTAGCACTGATTAAAGAAGTTGTGGGAGTGGTTTCCTACTCAGGGAAAGTGGGAGCTCTTGGTTCCACTTCCTCCCGCATGGGAAAGTATTTGGGGGCCTGCTCAATATGAATAGATTGAGCATGGGTTCACTTAGATTTTTTATGATAGGTGATGGTTATTTGAAGCTGAGAGGGTGAAGAAGAGATGCAAGTGTGGGTTCAACATTGACTGGTGTTGTCAAGTTATCACCTGGAGCAATTAGCTCTAACATATTTGGGACCAAGGCTGTTTCTACCACTGAGAAACAACTAGTGGTTTTTCTCATGATTATGAAGATGTCGTGCTTCATCTATCCCAATTTACGATTATTACATGTTCCCCTCAACTGTGAGCCCAGTTCACAGTTGAGAATGTGCCGGACATGTCTAGGGAACATATAGTACTCTAAGGAGTCCAAGTTAGCAAGCAGGTTTGTGTAAACAAACTAGAGTACTTGAACTTGACTCATTAAACCATCCCATGGACTATGTAGGATAAATCCTCAGGGATTTGGTCCCAACCTCCATGTTTGTTTGATAAACAATGAATAATAAAACATGGAGGAGGTACTTCCATTGGTAAGGGACCTTACCCTTCTTGAAGGTCCTTACAGTGAAGTCCCCTTCATAGCCCATCTGTCTGAATGAGTTGTTAACAGCTTCTCTAAGGAAAGATAGTTCACCTTCAGCATCATCCAACCTCAGATGATTGTTGATGATGGCTGGAGTGATGAATATAGTCTTCCCCTACACTTGGGCTCTTAGTATCTTCTCACTGTCCAAGATAACCTCTTGGTAGGTCCTCTAAAATTCCAACGAATGATCTTCATATAAAGGAGGGTCTATTGTGAGTGCGGTGAGGTACGATGATTAAGTAAGAAAGCGGCAAACATCTAAGAAACCAAGATATTTCTCAGATGACAACAGAGCAACCTGATTGTGTTGTTTGTGAAGATGCATACAAAAGTTTGGGTGATTCCACGGTTCAGGGTTGGCCATTTGAGAGAGCTTAAGCGTGAAGACAGCAAAGAATAGAAAGGGTTTTGGGTGATTTAGGGATTGAGGATTTGTAGATAAAGAGGAAGTAGAAAGAGGGAGACGTGTTTGAAAAGGTATATATATTCTTGGATTTAAGATAAGGTTATTGCAAAAGATAAACTTTAAAATTCAGATATGTTGGTCCCACCTCTAATAAAAGTGCTCAAAAAGTTAGTTATCTTGGAAGTAGAAAATCTTTCAAAGGTAATTTATATTCGGAAGTCTTAGAAAACTTCCAAAGCCAATTTTGACTTCAGAAGATATTTCTTAGATTTGCAAGAATTGATTTGGAAGAAAAACTCTTACACTGAAATTGCTTCCGAGATATATTTGGTTTTGGAAGATATTAAACTTAGAAGCTTTATTAAAAGAGTGAATAAATCTTCTGAGACTGAATTGCTTTCGAAAGAAAATTGTCCTTCAAGACATATAAGTACTTATGAGAGAATTTAAGCTTCGGAAGATATAATTAAATTTCTTCCGAAGGTAAACTTATTAGTAAGTAGTTATTAGATTTGAAGACATACATTTCTTTTGAAGTCAATTTAATGTCTTTCAAAAGAAAATATATTTCAAATTCTAAAAATTCTAAGAAATATCAGTTAGAAAATGTTTTTTTCAAAATCTAATCAAGCCTTAGTGAACAGATCAGCATATTGTTCATTTGTGTTAACTTTGACGAGCTTTATCAAGCCTTTTTAAAATTATCTCTTATCAAATGATACCTGATGTTGATGTGTTTTGTCTTTGAGTGTTGCACTGGATTCTCTGTAATAGATATAGCACTATTGTTGTCTATATAGATTGGAGTCTTCTTGAAATTGAATACATAGTCTAGCATTTAATTCTGAATCCAAAGCACTTGAGCACAGCAGCTTCCAATAGCAATGTATTCAACTTCAGCAATTGATACAGATACACATGATTGTTTATTGCATTGCCATGAGATTATCCTTCCACCAAAGAATTAATAACCCCCTCATGTAGACTTTGGTCATTTTGTAGCCACCATAGTCACTATCTTTGGGATATCTAAGGATTCTCTTGATCGCAACAAGGTGTGACATCTTGGGCTTGGCTTGACATCTTGCACAGATGCATGTAGCAAACATAATATCAGGTCTACTTGCTATGAGGTGCATAAGTGACATAATCATAGCCTTGTAAAGATGATTATCAACACACTACCTTCAAGATCAGGTCCTGGGGAGTGGTTTCTGGCTATGGGAGTCTTAGCAACCTTACATTCAGTCAGATGAAATCTCGTTAGTATTTCTTGCATATAGTTTGACTAGTTTATGAGGATGCCATTGTCAACCTGCTTCATTTGAATTCCTAGAAAGAAATTGAGTTCCCCCATGGCACTCCTTTCAAATATTCTTAATCAGCTTCTCAAACTCTTTTTAGAGTCTTGGATTAGGTTACCCAAAGATGATGTCTTCAATATAAACTTGAACTAGCATCAAGTCATTCTTTGTTTCTTTAAGGAAAAGTGTGCTATCAATGGTACCTCTCTTGAAACCATGTTAGACAAGATACTATGCCAGTGTCTAATACCATTTTCTTGAAGCCAAATGCAGCCCATAAAGAGCTTTGTCATGCTTGCAAACATAATCAGGATGATTTGGGTCTGCAAAGCCAGGTGGTTGTTTGACATACACTTCCTCATCAATTACTCCATATAAAAATGCATACTTGACATCAAGTTGGTAGACCTTGAAATCCTTGGATGCAGCAAAAGCAAGGAATATCCTAACAACTTCAAGTCCTGCCATAGGGGCAAAAACATCTATGTAGTCAATCCATTCTTCTTGGGTCTATCCTTGAACAACTAGTCTAGCCTTGTTCTTGATGACAAGTCCTCTATCATCCTTTTTATTCCTAAAAACTCATTTGGTTTCTATAGTAGCCTTCAACCCAGCTTCCATCTTTCAAAGCCTCATCAACTTTGTTTGGCTCAATCTGGTACAAGAAGCAAGAGTCTAGACAAACATTTGAATTATGGGTTTGTTCTTTTGTTCTTACCCCAGTCTCAACATCTCCAATGATGATTGTGGTGGGATGGGACTTGTGGATTCTCATTTGAGGAATCACCGCAAGTTGGTATGATAGATTTAAATTAGTGAAATTTAGATTTAGTAATTAAGTATCACCAACCACATCAACACACTTATCAAGAGAGACTTGATCCAATGAGTGTGTGACATCATTGATGTTATATTCGGAGGAGAGGTTTTCAACATCATGAAATTCTTGGTCAGTGTTACCATCTCCATCTGCTCCTACATTGGAAATCCCGTCATTTGAATGTTGTGTCTGATAACTGGAATCGATAGGCACTTCAGATGTGTCAGCTAATGAGTCTGTCATGGTTGTGCTAATAGAGTTTCCACCTGTAGGGTTTGTTACCACTAGAGCTGAAGGAGTTTTATAATTTGGTCTTCTCAGCTCAAATCTTGGGTTAGGATTTTTTGCAGATATGTTACTTGTAGATCTTGAAACATCTTCACAAGATTTATTTAAACATTTGGTAACTAAATCAAGATCAAATAGCCAATTAGGATCAAAACCTTTCACACTGGGAGTGTGCTCATTGAAGGTCACATTAGCTGACTCATCAACTACTCTGGTTCTGAGATTGTATACTCTATAAGCCTTAGCTTGAGAAGAGTATCAAATAAAATGTCTATCATCTTATTTCTTAGCAAATTTGGCTATCTAATCTTTGGTATTCAAGAAGGTGTATGGACATCCGAATGACCTAAGGAAACCAATGAAAGGTCTCCTTTTGTGCCAAAGTTCATAAGTAGTCTTACCGTGAGTCTTAATAACAAAAATTCTATTCTGCACATAGCAGGAAGTGTTGACTGCCTCTGTCTAGAAAATGATGGGCAGTTTGGAGTCAGAAAGCATGGTTCCTACAGCCTCAATAAGTGTCATATTTCTTCTTTCAGCAACACCATTCGGTTGAGGAGTTGTAAGAGCACTATATTACCTTGAGATACCTTTTTCTTCACCAAATGAATCAAGTATATGGTTTTTAAACTTGGTTCCTTGATCACATCTTATGGTCTTGACCTTATGATAAGATTGATTCTCAATCTTTAAAATGAAAGACTTCAAGATTTAAGGGGTTTCATCCTTAGTTCTAAGAAAGAAATCCCAAGTATATCTAGTGAAGTCATCTATGATTACAAGATAGAAAGAAGTTCTTCCTAGACTCATCACACTTGTGGGGCCAAACAGATCCAAGTGTAACAAGTGAAGGGGAGTAGTGATAGAGTTGATTTCCTTTGGCTTGTGAGACATTTTGTGTTGCTTTCCTTTCAAACATGCAACACAATGGTCATCACTTGTAAACTCTTTCTTTGGCATTCCAGTTACCAAATCACTCTTAATTAGTTTATTAATGTTTTAAAAATTTACATGGCATATTCTTTTATGTCAGAGGAAAGGCTCGTCACCATTGGCTTTAGAAAGAAAGCAGGAAACTTTTCGAGAAGGGGATGTTTCATGCAAAATCCCTCTTGTACATGTTCCCTTTCCTGGGCACTGAGTAGTATGTGCTCCTGAGGAATGATCACCCAGGCATAAGAACAATGCACTCATGTTCAGGAAAGGACATGTTATGTCCTTAGTCACAAAACTAAGATACACTTAGAAGATTATGCTCAAGCTCTTTGACAAAGTTTACCTTTTCAATACTGAGCTTACCATTTGTGACCTTACACCTACAGGTGATGTAACCACCCGATCCTCCTCCAAAAGCACCTGGCCCTCCATCAATTTTCTTAAAATCTTGAAGAAAAGAGCCATTGTTTGTCATGTGCCTAGAACAACCACTGCCAATGATCCATACATTTCTCTTGGTCTTTAGTTGGCCTTGCACAAAAGAGATGGTTAGTTACATTTGGAAACCCAAGTCTTGAATGTCTTAGGTTCATTAATCTGAACATAAGATAAGTCAATAGTTATGGATCCTATATGCAAGCTTTAAGGATCTTTAGCTATTGATGAAGAGAAAACATCGGTCACTTGGCATTCCTTCATCTTCCACACCATCTTTGGAAGAGTAGACTTCACCTTCAATGCTTTAGAAGTTTTTATAACTTCGGAAGTTTTGGTGACAAAACATTCGGAAGTTTTTGCATCCACCGCAGCAGACATTGGTGTTTTGGAAGCATTCCCTTCTTCCAAGACCAAATTTTCTTCCAAAGGCAATTTTTCACCTATATTCTTTCTGTTCACCTTGGAGCTTCCGAAGGAAAGTGGCTTTCCTACGTCAAACCTAGCAAAATTAAAGACTTCTTTCTGCTTCAGGTTGAAAGTGGGTTTGATCTCGTAGACTTTCTTTGATTTTCTCTTGGGTGCCTATAAGGAATACTTGAAAGGCTGATGCAACCAAAGTAGTCAAAGAGCTTTCTGCTTGCATGCATGTGCATTGTAGAATTTACTTTAGAAGTTTTTACACTTCTCCTAAGAAAAACTATCTAAGTGTAAAATCTTCCGAATCCAAGACCAAGATCTTCCGAAGCTAAAGATGAAGTCTTCCGAAGCTTAAAAGACAAAGTCTTCTTAAGCCAACAAGACAGAAGACTGATTTCTTCCAAGGACAGAGAAGACATGCTTTCTCTGATCTAATTTTTCAGAAAGCTAACCAACTTTTCGCTGCCACTCTGAAGACTCACCAACTTGCATAAGTTGGTGAAAAGGTCCATGCTTTAGTAAACAGTAGATTATGGTTTTGTTGTCTATGACTTTCTACTTTGTACTTTTATCCTTTTTGTAATACATTAGCATACGAGCTTTGGCATTTCATAGTCACATGTCAAAAAGGCAATCTGCCTTTTTAACTTTACATCAGTGTATCCAGCTGGCTTTCAAAGTATGGCCAGCTGTAGGATGTAGTATAAAGTTTCTAAGGTCTTGTATGTTGAACTATCACTTGATCACTTTGTAACTTTGTAATAGAACTTGAGAGCAATACACAACATTATTGAAAACCATTCATGTGAAACTATTGCATTGACCTCTCCAAGCGGTCCTTCTATTGGTATCAGAGCATTCCAGGCTCTTGATTGTAATATTTTACCATCTTAAATCTGCTCAATTTCACAAAGCACTTACTTGCTCAAATGGCAGCTCTCCCCAAAGCTGACATGGAAACCAGCATAATGACTAAGTCTACACTGACCACTACTTGTGAATCCAAGGATCGCAATCAGGAATTATCAGGTTAGATTGAATTCGAATAATGATCGCGAAATTATCACTATTCGTTGTTTGATTGATTGAATACGAAATAACAAATGCAGTAATAAGTAATAATGAAGAATAGAACAATTAACTGCTATGAATGAACAAATAAGATTTGATTCAAAAGTATTTCATTAAAAACATATTAATGATTACAAATGAACAAATAATAATTGCTAATGATGATGATTGCTATGATTCTATTGATGATTTTGGTGTAAATGATGTTGTGGCTGCTAGGGTTTGATTGTGATTGATTGATTGTATTGTTAGGTATTTAGCCGTATCTAAAAGTGAGAGCTTATATCTTGTATTTATAGGCTCAGAAATTTACTGTTAGGGTAACAGTGAATTTCTTGGAAATAGTAACTTTCTTATCGTGGTAAGAAAGTTACTCAGAGAATGTTCTGATATGACACATTCTCTGACTGAGTTAAAGTCGTCCGTAGGAGTTGACTTTATGACATCACTCAGTGTTTGACTTGTTGACTTGAAGTACTTGGTGAAGTACATGCCACTTCACCAAGTGTTGGTATTCTATAGATCATTAGTCTTCCGTAGGAGTTATGCCTTCCGTAGGAGTCTTCACTTGGTAGACTTAATCCGCAACAAGTTTTTCTTTCGCAGAAGATCCCCTGATGCACTTTACATTGTTTCGGAAGATTATCTATGGAAGAACAAAAATGTTCATCCGTAGATGTTTCTTACACTTAGTCAATTTTGTGAAATTGACTAAGTATACTGTTAAACCTGCAATCACACATATAAATCAACATAGTTATGGGTTAACCTATACATATAAAGCATACATTAAGATAATGATTTACAAAAGTTTATTACAAAAGATTCATTAAAGTTCTAAGCCTATGCAATGTATCTAGACCTATCAGGACTAGACTCAACAATACTCCCCCTTAGGCTTAGATACTTGATAATCAGCTCTTTAGACTTGAAAGCTCTTTTACTCTTGCAACCATCTTGTTGTTGAAGTAGGAGACTGTAACCTTTTGATCATCATACTTGTATTTTATTTCCATTTTGCAGATCATCCTTAATGTTTCAAAACTCAACCCCAGAATATCTTTTTCAGTTGTAAGGGCTGCCAAAACATTATTGTTATTTATAATTTCCAGCTCATCTTGATCTGAAATTCTTAGTTCACTAACTTCAGATATCTCTGTTCCCTTCAGCTGGCCAGCCTAAAACTTTGTTCTTTTATAGGCCTTTGCATGCAGTTTGTCTATGTCTTGAAAGAGATGCACATATAAGCATAAGTCATTTTGAGCTTGATCATCTTTGAGTTTTGGGAAGAACTTATCATGTAGATAAGAAGTGTAGCTTGGATGAAGAAGTTTGATTTCTACTGGATCAAACAGTCTTATGCTCTTTGCCTTCTTCTTATCTTCATTCCTCAATAGCACCCGTTCTTTAGTCTTCTCAACGTATCCCCACTCAGTTATGGGAAATGTGTATTGATTTCCTTCAATAACTTTAATTGCAGCTGATTTTCCGTTAGAGCATCCAACTCCCCTTAAAAATTCATCATCAATCAGTACAGAGGAGTTGGATTTGGATCTTTTCTGCCCTTGAATTCTTTTCTTGTGTTTAGCATCTTCCCTTCTTGCTTCTTTTAGCACATCATCCTTGAATTTTATCTTTAACTTCCCCGCTAATACAGAGAAATCTCTTCTTCTTGGGCTCATTGGGTAGTTTGAGATGATTAAACATTGAAGATCATGAATATCAGCATCAGGCAGCAGCAATATTGATTCAAGTAAATGGAAGTATTCAACCCTTCCAGATACCCTCTTAATAAGTGCACAATCCCACTCCGGATCAAATTTCCAGGCCATAATCTTGTTTTCTTCAGCAGACATGGGAGTTGTGATGTGATCAAACAACTACATTAGAGAAGATTTTTCTTCAGTAATCTCTCTCATATTTGTGCCCAGTGGCCACACTTTGCCAGGAATCACTTCTCTTGGTTCTCTGATGAGCTTTTCTTTCCCTTTATGCTGATTTTTGCTTTCAACAGGAGTTTTTTATTGGAGTTCATATGCAGGATTTGGTACTGTAGTTCTAAACCTTACTCGAGTCTCCAATTCTATTTTCATGACATGTTCCATCATTCTCCTCAGTTCAGTCACTGATCTTCCTTTCAGCTCATGCATCTTGTAGTTGTGACTTTGTAACCAGCATGTCAAGTTGTACTTGGTAAGTTTTTCTGTTTCACCATGGCCCAAATCTTTCTTTATCTTTTGAACAGCTTGAAAAGCAGTGAATGTTTAATAATTGCAGTTGGGAATCATGAATCTTGCAAGCTCAAACTCTTTAAGCATATCCTTCATTTCAGTTAGGTTCATTCTCTCTACCATGTCATATGGAAAACCATAATTGATCAAAGTCATGAACATTGTAGATAGAGGCCTCTCTTCCAAGATATCTTTTATTATCATCAGTTGATCATCTTTTTCTTTTTGTTCCTTTGGAGAGTCCACCTTGGTGAGTTCTATCCATTCTTCATCACTCTCAGTATCATCATGTGTACCTAGCTTCAAAGTTGACAGATCTACTGAAGGAGTATGTTCTGGTGACATAATTTTTGCTTTTTTAAGAGAATCTTCAATGTTTATCACTTCTTTCCTAAATGATCCCAAATACTTTCTTTTCCTGCTGTATTGTATGATTGACTTTGAGGCTTCGGCAATTTCTTTTGTTGGTTTTGATAGGAGAGCATTTGATTCAAGTGCACATATCTTCATTTTCAACTCATCAATCTCTTCATCTTTTCTTTTCAAAAGGACAGCTTGATCAGAGATGATGTTGTTTGCTTTGTTGACTTCTATCACAAGCTGCTCCCTCTCAGACTTCTCATGATCAACAAATTCTTTGAGTTCTCTAACCAACTCATGAAGAGCATCAATCACTTCATTGTTTTCCTGAGCATCTTCTCTCAATCTCTTTAGAGAAGCTTATTGTTTTGTTAGTTGATCCTCCTCTTCCCTTATCATTCTTTTCAATTCTTTTATCCTTTCCAATCTCTTGTTCGATTTAATTGTCAACTTGTTGTACTAAGCCACCAGATAGCTTTTACTTACATGAATGTCATCATCACTTAGATCATTTTTATGGTAAGCAATAACATCAACATAATTAGTTTCCCCTTCACCCTCTTCATTACCTGCTTGATCTAGTTCATTACCCTTTTCCATACATACTTCTTCATTATTCTTAGTTTGCTCGACATTATCTTCCTCCTCAAGGTTTATCACTTCAGTAGGAGCTGCACTTGTAGAGCTTGAGCTTGATTCAGCTGTTGGAAATACTGGTTCTTGATGAGGTTGTTGATGGAGATGAAGATTAGTGTGGGTGAAAACGGTTCAGTGTCATTTGAGTTGACAGGTGTTTGAGATTGGGAGATTGACAGTGGAATAGTGCTGGCTTGTGACACTAGTTCCGTCTCACCAGACTTGACTGAAGCTTGTGAAAGAGTGAGAGAAATGGGCTGAGTATGTCCACTGGAAGGGTATTGCACTTGTGGTGATTCAGGGTGATGATGTATGGGTGATTATGGGTGTATGGGAGAGATAGGCTGTGTGTTCTCACTAACAGGTGATTGAACCTATGGAGTTGGATGGTGGTGGTGTATGGGTGATTGAGGAGGAGAATGGGATGCTTGTTCAGTAGTAGCAGAGAACTATCTTGTTGATCTTCATACATCAACTCTTGTGGAATGTTGGCATTAGGATCAACCACATGTGCAAACATTGGCATTTCCTCTTCTTCATATTTGCCACTTAACTTATTTAACACTGATCTTCCCAAGTGAGCTTGTACAAAGACATCACCTTCTCTTTCTATTCCAGGCAATTCAGCATTAACGATCAGTTGGAGGAACCTTGGAAACATGAACATCTTATCAGCTTTCTGGACTCTTATTTGGTCACATAAACATCCAAAAGATGTACTTTGAGTAATTGTATGTCCTTCCCTCAAATATCCCAATGATCCCTGTAAAGATGTGCCTAAAAAATCTATCTAAACCAGATTTTCTGTTTGAGATGCACTTCAAGTAAGTATGACATAGAAATCTGTATGGCTTGCATAATCTCCCTGTCTTGATTTCTCCTTTATTAAAATCACCATCATAACCCATCAAATGGTAGATTTTCTCAATGTATTCATTATCAAACACATCCGGGTGACTTGCCTCTTGTTCTCCCAGCTCAAGAACTCTCCTGATAATCTGTTCATCAACTCTCAACCGTTCATTCTAAATCTCAGCAAATATTACTTCACTTTCTCCATCTTCTTCTATCTCTGCAGAATTCCAGAAGTCAATAATATGCTGTTGGTAGATGACTGGCTCCGCAGACGGGGCATAGGATAGCCTGGATCTTCTTAAGTTGCGGATGATGTCTTGACATCCTTCAGACACCGGGTTGTCCGCATTTAGAAAAGCACAAACATTGAATAGTTTTACTCATACATAAGTATCAAAATGTTGTTTTTGATGTTTATGATATGATTTACCTAGTAAACTATGATCGAGAGTTGAATCTCAGATCAAGGTTAGTGTATGGTTTGATGGTTTGAAGAGAGTAATTTGAATGTTGGAGGAAAAAGGGGTTAATGTTTTGTGAACAAATTTCTAGGTCTGAAAAAGTGTTTTGAAAAGCGAATAAAAACATGTCAAAGCCATCATTTATACTCCCTCGGACTTATTAATTTCATTTATTAAATGAAGTGGGCCCATCTTTCCTTATTACCCTTCCGTGGAATTTTATTGATTCCGCAGATTCTAGTTCTTCCGTAGATCATCTACGGATGCCTAACTTTGATAAAGTATAATTTGATTTTCCATACGTTACCAATCCATGGAAATGTATTATACTTTAACATATCAGCACATCCGTAGGTTGCCCATCTACGGATGGACATATTTTTCTTGTTTTAAGTTTCGCACTGCAGCATCTGCTGACGAGAAAAAAATGCACTATAGCTTCTGCTGAAGTCCAAATTTGCATTGTACCATCTGCTGAAGTCCAAATTTGCACTATAGCATCTGCTGAGGTGAAAATTTTGAAACTTATTGATTTGTATGATTCCATCAACATGTTAGAATCATTTGTTTCTTTTGGACCTTGTTGACTTTGTCTACATGACAATTATGCAAGAAATGATTTGACTTGAAAAACCACATGTATCCTGTAGCCAAGTTAGTGCTCAAGTCCCAATTCTTTCATTTGGTTAAAAATTCAGATTTCATGATTTCATGCATTAACTACTCCCCCTAAATTTGTGATAAATGATGAACTGATACATTTATCATAAATTAATCTAGAAAATAGCATGAAAGACACTAGTCTGTCCAACAGAACTATAAAAAAAAATTAACTCAAATTATAAACAAAATGAATTAAAAACTTATGTACAACATATATATACATATAATGGGATCATACTATGACATTAAGCACCTTCCTGTATTAATTTGCTTGATGAAATGAGACCTGAATCTAGTGCTGATTGCAAGTACGATGTTCTACATAAATTCAAACAAGAGTATGTTGTCAACTAGGCATACTGATTATCATGTTTTGATGTTGATTAAAGATAGACAATTATGAGTTCCACATTCAAGTCACATTAGAGTATGTCCTCCGTTTGTGAGTCAATTCATCACTTTTTCACACTGTGAAACTATGTACTGTAAGTTATAAGTTCTATCATGAGATGTATTTTACATCTCATTAATGCATTGATTCAAAAGCTCTTAAGTTAATATACAGTTGATCACAATGGATTCTTTTGAGAGCAGAGATATGATCATCATCAGGCCACCAGGTCTTTACTTCCGTAAAACAGAGGTGCCTTTAACCCAGATCTTTGTTTACACAAAACAGAGGGGTGATGAGGATCATAATTTATTCACCAGTGGGTTACAAATGTATATCAAGGTGATCATAATCCCACATCTTTTTTTACACAAAACAAAGGGAATAGGATTTGCAAAGATAGAAGTTATAAAGTGTTGTTACATAGTGTGCTTGGGTGAGTGAGTTGATCAAATCAGGATAAGACTTACTTGCTTGATCCTCAAAATGTAATTTCTCATAGACAGTCACCTTTTCATTATGTTATGCATGCACTTAGTGTATTTTCCACTCAAGCTGAACCTACCTACATATCACAGCACTTCTGATCAGACTTTTGTGAATGTTAAGAACTCAATAAAGAAGCAAAGACATAGTGTACTATCATTTCCCATCAATATGGACTGCTAGATATGAAAACAAATAATTAAGACATTCTTTTTGTATTTTTATATTGTTTTATGAATATGAATATATAAAAGGACAGACTTATGCTTTTCAGTTGGCAAATAATTAATCTAAGTTAATCATGCCTAAAGATTCAATTAGAAAATTAAATCTAACTGAATCAAAGGCTTTAGTGAATAAATCAGCAAGGTGATTTGTTGTATCCACTTTGATTAACTTGATTAAACTTTTTTCTGAGCAATCTCTCAGAAAATGGTATCTGATTTCTATGTGTTTTGTTTTACTATGTTGCACTGGATTTGCAGTGATGAACATAGCAGCAGAATTATCAATATGAATTAGTGTTTGAAGGAAATTATAACCATAATCAAGTAATTGGTTTTGCAACCAAAGAACCTGAGAGCAACCAGCTAAAGCAGCTATGTACTCAGCCGCAGCTATGGATACTGATACATTTGTTTGTTTCTTGCACTGCTAAGAGACAAGTCTTGGTCCTATGAATTGACATCCACCAGTTGTGGATTTTCTGTTGTTGTTGCATCCTCCAAAGTCACTATCAGAGTATGAATAGAGGTTGAATTCTCCATCTTTGGGATACCAAAGTCCAAGAGCTGGCTTCCCTTTGAGATATCTGAAGATCCTCTTAACAACATTCAGATGTGACTCTTTAGGATGTGATTGGTACCTGGCACAAACACACACAGCAAACATTACGTCAGGTCTGCTTGCAGTTAAATACATTAAAGATCCTATCATTGATCTATACAATCTTGTCTGTTATAGATGCTGGTGTTTTGCATGAAGAAGTATCAGCAAGATTGTACTTCTTCAAGATTTGATGAATATACTTCTCTTGATTAATGAAGATGCCATCTGGTTTCTGATGAACTTGTAAACCAAGGAAGAAGGTTAATTCTCCGATTAAACTCATCTAAAATTTAGATTTCATTAAACCTTCAAAGCTTTCACACAATCTCTTGTTTGTTGAGCCAAAAATAATTTCATCTACATAAATATGGACAACCAAGAGGTCTTGATGTTCTTGTTTGAGAAAAAGAGTTTGATCTATTGTTCCCCTTTTATATCCATGCTTGAGTAAGAATGATGATAATGTTTCATACCACTTTCTTGGAGCTTGATGATGGCCATACAAAGCTTTGTCAAGCTTGTATACCCTGTGTGGGTAATCAGGATCCTCAAAGTCTGGAGGTTGAGCAACATAGACTTCTTCATCAGCCTTCCCATATAAGAAAGAACATTTTACATCCATTTGGTAAACTATGAACTTTTTATGTGAAGCATAGGCTAGGAATACTCTTATGGCTTCAATCCTTGCAACTGCTGCAAAGACTTCATCATAATCTATTCCTTCTTCTTGGGTATATCCTTGTGCTATCAGCCTTACTTTGTTTCTTACAATAATACCCATGTCATCTAGTTTATTCTTGAAATGCCATCTTGTGCCAATTGGATATTGACTTTCAAGAAGATCTACTAGATTCCAGACTTTCTGCTTTCTTGATTGTTGAAGCTCCTCTTGCATAACTTCAATCCAGCTGTTATCCTTCAATGCAGCAGTTATGTTGGGAGGAACTACTTGTGAAAAAAACCATGTGAAGAGACAAATGTTGGCTGCTCCCCCTTGACTTCTAGTAGTTCTTTCATTAAGGTCACCAATAATATTGTCTATTGGATAACTTTTATGAATTCTTTTTGTTGGAATAGAAGCAACTGGAATAGCTGATTCCAAGTTAATCATATTCCTTGATGGAGAGTGATACAGCTGAGAAGGAGAATCAACAAAATAGTCAAGATCTTCATCATTTTTATCCTCTGAAGCTGAATGATATCCCTCCTCATAAGTTTGAGCATCAGCAACATTATGAACAACCTCCGCAGGAACATATACGGATGTGTTTCGTGCTTCCGTAGGAGTTACAGGAACATCTACGGATGTTGTTTGTTGATCTGCTGACTTGGTTTCCTTAGAATGTATTGCAGCATCTCCAGAGAATGGGATATCTACAGGTGTAGATGGAACATCTATAGATGTAGTGATCATTTCACCGGATGCTGGAAAAACATCTGCGGATGCAGAGTTATCTGAAGCTGATGCTGTGTTTTTATCTAAAGATATTGAACTGTTTGTTTGATCATGTACTAAAGTACTTGGATGATATGAAGTGCCAGAATTAGAAACACTGGAAGAGTGTTGTGATGGTCTTGGAGGATCAGTAGATAATGATACTTCATTCATGTTTGGAGGAACATATGGATAGCATGTATCCGTAGAACCTGCAGTATTCAAATAACAAGAGTTAAATGAGTTTGTTAATGCATCTATATCAAACAACCATGATGATCCTTTAATAGATTTTGGAAGTAAGGATTCATCAAATGAAACATTAGGTGTTTCTTCCATAATGTTTTGCTGTGGAATATAAACTCTATATGATTTAGATGTTGAGGAGTATCCAACAAAGAAACCATCATAGGTTTTTCCAGAAAACTTTCCTAATTGTTCTTTTGTGTTTAAAATACACACATGACATCCAAAAGCTCTAAGATATCCTATGAAAGGTTTTCTTTTAAATAAGAGCTCATATGGTGTTTTGTTATGTTCTTTGACAATTAAAGTTCTGTTTTGAACATTGCATGCTGTGTTCACTGCTTCAGCCCAAAAGGTGATTGGCAATTGTGAGTCAGCTAGCATTGTTCTTGCAACTTCAATGACAGTTCTGTTTCTTCTTTCAGCAACTCCATTTTGTTATGGTGTCCTGTGAGCACTGAATTGTCTTGCTATGCCTTTATTCCTTCAAAAGGAATCTGGAACATTATTAACAAATACAGATCCATTATTACTCCTAAAAATTTTAACTTTTAGAACAAGTTGATTTTCAAGCTCAGTGACAAACTCCATTAATGTTTCTGATGTTTCACTTTACTATTTTAACAAAAAGACCCATGTGAATCTAGTGAAATCATCCACAATCACCAAACAATACTGCCTTTTGCCAATGCTCATCACATTGGTTGGACCAAATAGATCCATGTGAAGCAATTTGAGTGGTGTTAAGTTTGTGTTGATTGTTTTGGATTTATGTGACACTTTATGTTGTTTTCCTTTATAACAAGATGAACAATGATTGGAACAATAAAATTCTCTTTTTGGAATTCCATTGACTAGGTCATTTTTCACCAATCTGTTCATGTTCTTCATGTTGGAATGAACAAGCCTTCTATGCCACAACTGAGATTCATCTTCTGATGACTTAGACAGTAGGCATGTTTCACATATTGCTTGTGTGTGAAGTATTATTCATATCCAAAACATATGTGTTCCCTTTTCTTGATGCTTTAAGAAGGATCCAGTCTTCTGGAATGGGAAACCCAGCTTAAGAATATAACAGTTAGTGTTATCAAATAAAGTGGTATAATTTTGATCACAAATTTGAGATACACTCAGTAAATTGTGTTGTAAATTTTCACAATAATTTACTTTCTTAATCTTGAGTACACCATTAGTTACCATTCCTTCACCAACAATTTTACCTCCCTTCTTGTCCCCACCAAATGCCACATAGGAGGCATTTTTATGTTTGAAATCACGGAGTAGAGAATAGTTTCCTGTCATATGCCCGGAACAACCACTGTCAACATACCACTTGTTGTCAGTCCTTCATGTTTGTTCCTGCATACATAAAGAAATCAATTAGAATGGGGAACCCAAGCCTTAATAATCTTGGGTTTACCACTAGTATCTAAAATTGTTACTCCCTCATGAATGAGTCTTGAGGATTCAGTGTTAACTTTAGACTCAATTGATTCATTATGTTTTGTTTGTGGTGAGGATGACTTTGTTGAAGATGAACTTGTGGAACCTTGTTCTTGTTTCTCAATCCCTTCTTCTATCACCTTCTCTTAGTTTGGCTTTTGCTTTGATTTTGATGATGATCCTTGATTGAAGAAAGTTTCATCATCTTTTGATTTTGATTGTGGTATTTGAGTACGCTTTTCAAATTGATCAAAGAAAGTGTCATCAGCATTTATTATCGTCTCTGTCAAATCCACCTTTTTGTGAGGTGTTTTGAGTTGGTGATGTGGTTTTTCTTTCTTCTTCAAAGGCTTACCATCAGCAGATGGTTGCTTCTTTGTTTTGGCAGCTTTTGTTTTGCTGTTGCTTCTTTGGCTTTGAATCTTCTTGACTATCACCTGATTGGGAGTCTGATTCAGCCTTCTCTGATTGTTGCTTCTTTGTGCTCTTTGTTTTGTTCTTTTTGTTGAAATAACATTCCTAAGTGGAATGGTTATTTTTGTTACAAATTGCATAGTATTTGTTGAAGTAGCATTCAGAAATCATGTGATTGTTCATATTGCAAATGGAACAGTAACTGTTGAAGTAACAATCTTCAGTGTTGTGATTTTTCATGTCACACCATTTACAATACTTTTCTTCTTCCTCACTGTCATGGACACTCACCTTCTTCTACCTTTTCTGTTCTGCCAATTCCTTTTCAAACTTACCAGCTGATGAATCCTTGCTTTTCCCTGACATGATATCAAAGGGTTCCTGTTTAGCAGCGTATAACTTCTGTTGCTCAGGATTCACAATCTTTTGTTTGGCTTTCTTGAAGTTTGTTGCTTTTTGCTTCCACTGATCTTCCATGGATTCAACAGATTTTTGCTTCCGGAGATCTACTGCGGATGTTGATTGATCAGCATTTTTCTTCTTCTGGAGATCTGCAACGCATGTTGATTGATCAGTATATTTCTTCTTCCGAAGATCTGTAGATGGTGTTTTCTTTGCTTTTTCTGCGGAAGAAATTTTGATTTCTTTCGTAGATATGAGTTTCACACTATCTTCAGTTGATTTTTGCTGTTTGTTAAGCTCATGAAGACCTTCATTCAGTTGAGCTATCCTCTTGCAGATTGTTTTCAACATATTTCTTTGCTTAGGAGGATAAGGCAGCTTTGTTTCTTCAAGAACTTTGGGAATGATTGGTTGAAATGAAACATTCTTACCAATATCCAATTCATTCACACTTTTCTCAACATGTTCATCAGAATCATCCAAGCCATCACATTCATCATGGTCAAATTCTAAGTCATTTTGTTTGACTAGTTCTGATTCAGAAGTCTTAGTTTCACTCACCTCAGTATCATTACCATTTATCAATTGATTATTTTTTGTTTCAAAGTTTGTGCTTGACACGAAATGGTTTGATAAACTGTTTGTCATTGACTCAGGTAAGGGTGTGTAATTATCATTCAGAGGAGGTGCAACAGCATTGAAACCCAACCCATACCTGTTCTTTGATTCAATATGAGAATTTAACAATTTCTCATATTGCTTGGATGACAGTTGAAACTTCTAAAGTTTCACTTCACTTGATGCATGATCAGAAATGGATTTTGTTAAGGAAGTGGTCAAATGCTCAACTTGTGCTTTTAAGTTGTAATTTTTAGAAACAATTTATGTAAATCTTTTTGCAAAGAGTTGATTTTGATTTGATATAGTTTATGCACTCTTACAAGAGATTCATTTAAAACCATTGTTTCTTTTACTTTGTTAGCCAGTTGTTTAGCTTGGACTCTATATCTATCAACTTCCTCAACACACATTGATGAGCACAATCTATCTCTTACCTCTCTTGCCATAGGTGGGACTTTGTTCTCCATGTTGGCCATTGGAGCTTGATTTTCTTCCAACACCTCCTTTTCATACAAGCTCCAGTCACATGTCTATCTTGCAAGATTATAAGTCCAGTTTCTTTGGAATTGCTTAGCCCTGCGGATTAACTTGTGGCTGGTGGGGATGAGTTAGTTAGCTGAGGCTGTCTGAAGGATCTTGAAGTTGATGATGGTTGATTAGATTGATGTTGATGAGACTGATGTCACTGTGTTTTGCTTATGTCAGAAGTTGATTGTTGATTGCACTCTCTTGAGAAATGTCCATAGAGATTGCATTTGAAACATCTCACCTTTGGCTTATCAACCCCAATCTTAGTTGTTCTACACGCTGTAGCCAAGTTTTTATTTCTATTCGAATACTGCTTGGCTCTGTATGCAATCATAGCCATTTGCCAATGGATATCCATTTCTTCTACTTCATTTGGATGAAGTTCTTCCAGGTCTTGTTGACAAATGTTAACAGGTGTTAGAGTGCTGCCCAAATAAGATTGAAAGCTTGAACTAAAAGCAGCAAATGCTGCCTTTTGTTCTTCAGAGTCCAGAATCATAGTGATGGGCTCTGCTTGATTGTTGTTGTTGGAGGAAGTCTTTGCTGATGATGCGGATGAATCCTTTCTTTCATCTGATCTTCCTTTTTCCTTTGCTGATTTACTTTGAGAGGTTGATCTTGAAGGCTTTAAGGTACAGAAACCAACTTCTTCCTCTTCTTCACTCAAAGTACAAGTGCTGTCATCATCATGGTTAGAAATAAAAGCACTTCCAGCACTTTTAGTTTCTTTAAATTGATAAGGAGCCACATGTGATTTCACACTCTTGTTTCTTGATTCCATTTCAAGAGCTTCTACCTTAGCTACCAATGTATCCAAAGCAATGGTTTTGAGATCAAGAGTATTCTTGAACATGGATACAGTCTGCTTCCAACTTTTAGGCAAAGTATGGAGCATCTTTTTGTTAAACTCCTCATTGGTATACTTAAATTCCAAGATGTTCATCTCGGTCACCAATTGCATAAACCTGTGGAGTTGTTGAGGAACTGATTCACCCTCAATATGATAGAATGTTTCATATTGAGAGCGAAGAGTATCCTTCCTTATGCTTTTGATTTCATCACTCCCTTCACAGAGAGTATGTAAAATCTTTCATAAGGAGTTTGCTGTTTTGTAGTTCTCACACCTGATTAGTATATCTTCAGGTAAAGCCATACTGAGTAAACTATATGCTCTAATATCGACCTTAACCTTTTTAGCATCCTCAGGTGATAGATCTTTTGTGTTTATGGGTTGATTATGGTTTTTATAATCCGGTTCAAGAGCTGGTGGAATATAAGGACCTTCAGTTATTGATACCCACAAATCAGAATCAGTGTAGTTCACATGCTTCCTGAATTTGATTTTCCAGGATTTAAAATCCACTTTAGTTTCCAACTTTGGGGGTTGGAATGATGATCCACCAAACAAATTACTCATTTTGGTTAATGGATTAATTTTCAACTAAAACAGACTTCATTTTGCAATGAACTAATTAGTGACAAAGTCTTAATTATCGAATTAATTAAGTTGTTGTAGTCACAAATCAGTCAATCCTCTTAATGAATATTAAGATTAATATCAAATCGAGAATGTTTGTTGATATGTTTTTGTTCAATTGAACTGAACAATTGTTGATTATCAATCAATAACACAGATCTAAGTATCAATTAATGAGAACGTAGATTAATGTTAACCGAGCCATGTAACAGTACTCGCTGAACGATAAATCACTGTTTGATTGTTTTAAATTGATTTACACCAAAACGTTGAGTGTAATGCCTTTGTTAGCTATCGATAAGCCTAACTTAACTTATATGTTTTGCCGTAGAAGATCCCCGGATGCACTTTACTTTGTTTCGGAACATTATCTATGGAAGAACAAAAATGCTCATCCGTAGATGTTTCTTACACTTAGTCAAATTTGTGAAATTGACTAAGTATGCTATTAAACCTGCAAACACACATATAAATCAATATAGTTATGGCTTAACCTATACGTATAAAGCATACATTAAGATAATGATTTACAAAAGTTTATTACAAAAGATTGATTAAAGTTCTAAGCCTATACAATGTATCTAGACCTATCAGGACTAGACTCAACACTACTGATGACTTTGATACTTGGTGCCAAGGAATGGAAGGGTTCATCAAGTCTCAAGACAGCAGGATGTGGAGATCTGTTGACTCTAGACCTCATGTTCCATGCACACCTTCAACAACTACTGCTGGTGAAATGATACCAAAGGATGAGGCTGACTATTCTGATGAAGATTGGAAAAGAATAGATGTAGATCAGAAGGCCATGACCGGTCTTCAAACTGCTCTTCTTAACTCTACCTACAGATGTTTCTAGAAGTGCAAAACTGCCAAGCAGCTCTGGGCTGCACTGAAGTTGATGTATGAGGGGTCTGAGGAAGCCAAGGAGAACAAGAAAGACCTCATGAATTAGCAGTTTGAGAACTTCACTTTCAAGACTTGTGAAACCATGACTTAGTAGTATTTCAGATATGTTGAGATTGTGGACACTCTGGTGGATACTGGTGTCAAACTAGAAAATATGGACATTGTGACGATGTTCATGTTCTCTCTTCCCAGATAATGGACTCACTACTATGTGGCCACTAAGAGAACTGGGAACCTCTCAACTCTTACCCTTACCGAGCTGTATGGTATCTTGAGCGGTTACAAGATGTAGATGAACATGCAAAACCCATCTCACAGCTCATCCTGTACCCATAAGAGTTCTGCCTTCCATGTGGTTGAAAGGGATAGAAGAGAACCTCAACATCATCTTCTCAGCTATCCTGACAACTCACAAAAGGGCCCTTTCATCACCTTCCCAGAGACACCAAGGGAGAGCTAGATCCAAGGAAGCCCATTCCAAGAGACAAGCTCTTCTCAAGCCTTTGTGTCTTCTGATGAATGTTCAGGTAACTTATTCATTACTTTGGAAGACTTGGACTGCATTCATCCAGATGATCTGGAGTACATGGAGATTGTGCAGTAGATGGCTCTCCTCACTCACAGAGCTAAGAAGTTCTACCAAAGGACAAGGAGGAAGTTTCCCAGCAATGTATCCAATGGCAAGTTTGGACTGGATAAAATCAAAGTGAAGTGTTACAACTGTAATAAGATGGGACAATTTGCTAGAGAGTGCAAGGCAGCAAGAACAAATTGTCGCCAGACACAATCCAGATCAAACTACACTGATGGAGCTCCAAAAGCTGAGAAGCCCAAGCAACAGGTTCTAGTAGCTGTTGCAGAAATAGGCTTTGATTAGAGTTTCCAGGTTGAAGATGCTTCTCCAAACCATGCTTTGATGGCTGATCATGATGAACCTAAGGTACCAGAACATCTTTGTACCCCTAAGTGCATTGCTAAAGTTAGCATGTATAGGTCCTATTACTTAGAAGTGAGATCTGAATTATTAAACTGATTTTGAAAGAGTAAAAAATAATTATAAACTTAAAATAGAAGATCTAGAGAAAACAATTTCTATTCTTAAACATGAGCGCACAATTTACAGGACTCAAATCAAAGATCTCATTGCTAAGCTAACTGAATGGCAAGCTGAGCTTGTGATCAGCAAAGCCAGGGCAAAAAAATGTGTTCTTGAAGAGGAAACCTTCAAGAACATCATATCTTCATCTATGCATGCCAAAATATCTTATCAGAACAGGTAGGGACTGGGATCTAATGAAGTAGCTTCTCCACACACTCTATTATCTGTAAGACAGCCAAGGTGTGGAACTTGTGAAGATGAGCTTCCTCTAGAAGATCCAGTTCAAAAGAAAGATGAAGATAATAATGATGAAGAGGAGATGGTGAAGGATGAACCTAAACTGAGTGAGAAGATTCAATCTGACAAAGGACACCATTCTCTTGGAGATAAGAAATGGACAAAGATGTCCAATTCTGCAAGAAAGAACTTGATCAGGAATGCAAAGAGAAAAGCCAAGAAAGCTCAAGAGATCAAGGCCACCTTTGACTTGAAGTAGAAGCAACTATTCGTATCTGCTGGGTTTGAGGTGATGAAGACTGCAAACTTAACTACGGATTCTAGTAACATGAGTCCTATTTAAAGATCAAACCATTCTTGTCAAAAAAGGAAGGTTGATAAAAGGTGCATCATTAATGCACTGCCTGAACCATATAGTTCTAAAAGCAACCCTATCCCTAAGAAGCCTGCTGTATCATCTGCAAAGGTGACGAAGAAAGTGGAAAGTGATCTAGTTCAACCAGTCTCTCAAAAGAACTCTCTCAGAAGCAGATCATCTACATGCATCATGTGTGGTAGTACTTCTCATCTTCCAAAGGATTGCATCTACAATCCCAAAAGTACATTCAACATGACCAATAAGGCTTTTGAGATGAAAAAGAAGAAAACAGCTTCAGAAGGAAAGTCTTTTTCCCTCTAAAGCTCTAAAGAGAAGGCTCAGAAGATAAGTGGAAAACTGCCTTCAAAAGATATTTTGGTCTTGGAAGAAAGGAATGCTTCCAATGTACTGAAGTCTGTAGTGGATGCAAAAACTTCCGAAGGTTCAGTCTGCAAAACTTCTGAAGTTGTAAAAACTTCCGAAGCATTGAAGGCCAAGTCTAGTTTGTCCAAGATTGTATGGAAGACAAAGGAAGGCCAAGTGACTGAAGTTTCCTCATCATAACTGTTGATTTATATTCTGTTAATATAACTGAACACAAGACATGCAAGGCTTGGGTCTCCAAATGTAACTAACTATCCCTTTTTGTGCGGGAACGGACCAAAAGAAATGTATGGATCATTGATAGTGGCTATTCCAGGCACATGACACGCAATGGTTCCTTGCTACAAAACTTTGAAAGGTTTGATGGAGTGCCAGTTGCTTTTGGAGGAGAATATGGTGGTTATATCATTGAAAGGGGCAAGGTCACAAATGGTAAGTTTAGCATTGAAAAGGTAAACTTCGTCAAGAAGCTTGAGTACAATCTTCTGAGTGTATCTCAATTTTGTGACCAGAAGCATAACATGTTCTTCACTAAACACGAGTGCATTGTTCTCAAGCCCGGGGTGGTCATTCCTCAGGACCATATTCTGCTTAGAGCCCACAGGAAAGGAAACATGTACAAGATGGATTTGAAAGAAACCTCCCTTATAGAGAAGTTTCGTCCTTTCTGTCTAAAGCCAATAGTGATGAGTCCTTCCTCCGGCATAAGAGGAAAGCAATACAAAGTGTCTCACAAGCCAAAGGAAGTTAACTCCATCACTACCCCCTTCACTTATTACACTTGGATCTATTTGGCCCCACAAGTGTAATGAGTTTAGGAAAAACTTCATATTGTGTTGTGATCATAGATGACTTCACAAGATACACTTGGGTTTTCTTCCTTAGAACTAAGGATGAGTCTCCTAAAATCTTGAAGTCCTTCATTCTGAAGATTGAGAATCAATCTGATCACAAGGTCAAGATCATAAGATATGATCAAGGAACAGAATTCAAAAATCATATCCTTGATTTATTTTGTGATGAAAAAGGTATTTCAAGGCAATACAGTGCTCTCAAGACTTCTCAGCAAAATGGTGTTGCTGAGAGGAGAAATAGGACATTTATTGAAATTGCAAGAACCATGCTGTCTAATTCTAAACTACCTATCACCTTCTGGGCAGAGGCAGTAACACTGCCTGCTATGTGCTGAACAGAGTTTTAGCTTTCAAGACTCATGTTAAGACTCCTTATGAGTCGTGGCACCAAAGGAGACCTTTTATTGGTTTCCTCAGATCATTTGGATGTTCATGCACCATCTTGAATACCAAAGTTCATCTAGCCAAATTTGATGAGAAGTCAGATGATGGACATTTCATTGGATACTCTTCTCAAGCTAAGGCTTATAAAGGATACAATCTCAGAACTAGAGTAGTTGAGGAGTCAGCCAATGTGACTTTCAATGAACACAGGTAACTTATCAACAGGAGATCCTAACCTAAGATTTGAGCTGAGATGGCTAAATTTGATTACTGCTTCAGCTCTAATGGTAACTAACCCTGTAGGTGGCGATCCTATCAGTACTACAATGATAAATTCAACTGACACATCTGAGGTGCCAACAAATTCTAGCTTAGAGGCACAAAACTCAAATGAAGGACCTTCAAATGTAGGAGAATGTGGAGATGGTGATTCTGACCAAGAAATCCATGATACTTAAGACCTCTCCACTGAAGATAACATCAATGATGTCATACACTCATTGGATCAAGTCAATCTTGATAAGTGTGTTGATGTGGTAGGTGATCCTCGATCACCTGATCTGAATTTCAGAAACCTAGATCTGCCAAAGCAACTTACTGTGATTCCTCAACTGAGAATTCATAAGTCTCACCCTACCACAAACATCATTGGAGATGTAGACACAGGAGTAAGGACATAAGGACAACCCCATGATAAAAATGTTTGTCGTACTCTTGTTTCTTGTCTCAGATAGAGCCAAATAAAATTGATGAGGCTTTAAATAATGAAAGTTGGGTTGAAGCAATGCAGAAGGAGCTACTTCTATTCAAAAGACAGAAGGTTTGGAACCAATGTCCTCTTCCTCATGTGAAGACTACTATAGGAAGCAAATGAGTTTTTAGGAACAAGAAGGATGACAGAGGACTTGTCAAAGTTAACACAAATGAACAATATGCTGATCTATTCACTAAAAGTTTTGATGAACAGATATTTAAGTATCTTATATAACTTATATCGGCTAGTGTAATTATAAATTTTGAATAGATTTTCTTAAATAAATTTTAGAATTATTTTCTAAAATGTGTGTCTTTAAAGTTGTCTATTTCATCACTCATTAGCACAGTTATCTTGAAATAAAATTTTTCTAACTAATATTCCTTAAAATTCTAAGAATTTGAAATATAGTATCTTTTGAAACACATTAAAATTGACTTCAGAAAAAATTTATGTCTTCAATTCTAATAAGTATTTTTAGGAAGTTTACATTCGGATGAAATTTAAGTATATCTTCTAAAGCTTAAATTTTCTTCTACATACTTATGTGACTTGAAGAACAAAATTCTTCCGAAAGCAATTAGTCTCAGGAGAATTATTCTTGAATAAAACTTTTGAAGTTTAACATCTTTCAAAACAAACTATATCTCGAAAGCAATTATACTCTAAGTAAATTTCATTCAAAGCAAATTTTTGCAAATCTAAGGAATATCTTCCGAAGACAAAATTGGCTTTGAAAGTTTTTCAAAACATCTAAAGGCAAATTACCTTCAGAAGATTTTTCTACTTTCAAGAAAACTACCTTTTTGGGCACTTTTGTCAGAAGTGGGACCGAAATATTCAAATTTCAAAGTTTATCTCTTGCAATAAATTTGTCTCAAATCCAAACATATATATACCTTTTCCGAAGGGTCTTTCTTTTTCTACTACATCTTCCGCTGCAAATCCTCAAGCCCTAAAATCTTCCAAAACCCTTATTGTTCTTAACTTCCTTCACTACTAAGCTTTCTAAAATGGCAACCCTGAACCCAGAAATCAACCAAACTTTGCCATGCAGCTTCACCGGCAACACAATCAAATTGCTCTGTTAACGTCTAAGAAAGATCCTGGTTTCTCGAACGTCTACCGCTTTCTTGCTCACTCCTCATACCTCACCGCCCTTACCATAGACCCTCCACTCTATAAAGATCAACTGTTGGACTTCTGGAGGACTCATGTTGGATGATGAGAAAGCACTTAGAGCCCAAGTGCAGGGGATGACTATTTTCATCACTCAAGCCTCCATCAATAATCATTTGAGGCTGGATGATGCTGAAGGTGAAACATCCTTCCCCAAAGAATCTATCAACCACTCCTTTAGATAGATGGACTATGAAGGTGACTACACAGTCAGATGCTTCAGAAAGGGTAAGGTCTCTTACCAGTGGAAGTACCTCCTCCATGTTATTATTCGATGTTTATCAAACAAACATGGAGGATGGGACCAAATCCTTGAGGACTTATCTTACATAGTCCATGGGATGGTATAGGGGGTCAAGTTTAGGTATTCTCAGTTTGTATACATGAATGTGCTTTAAAACTTAGACTCCTTAGAGTATTACATGTTCCCTAGATATGTCCAGCACATTCTCAATTGTGAACTGGGCTCACGGTTGAAGGGAACAATACCTCTCTCAAACTGGGACATGCCACTCTTAAAAGATGAAGCTCATCATCTTTAAAATTACAAGAAAAACCATTTTTGGTTACTCAGGGGTAGAAATAGCCCTCGTCCCAAAAATGTTAGAGCTCACTACTCTATGTGACAATCTGGCAGCACCAGTCAGTGTTGAACCCACACCTGAAACCTCTGCCTCACCCTCGCCGCCTCATATAACCATAAGCTACCAAAGAAAATCTAAACGAACCCTTGCTTAGTCTATTCAGGTTGAGCAGGTCCCCATATACTCAACCATGCAAGAGGAAGTGGAAACAAGAGCTTCCACTTCCCTTAAGGAGCAAACCACTCCCATCACTTCTTTGATCAGTGCTGAGGTTCCTCATGCTCAACCTGACGAGCTCACTACCCAAGCTTAAAGCCTTCACTCATATTCTCAAAACTATAATGAACAACCTTCATGGGAAAGTTACCATCCTTAGCCTTTAGATCTAAACCAACCATTCCCAGTCCTTGAGAGATGAGTGCTCCTAAAACACTCATTTCTAGCCCACATCATTCACCCCCTACTAAGGTGGACTCCTCTACACAAGTTCAGGAAGCCCATATGGAAGAGGCTCTCACTTTTGTAAGTGATAACATCCTTAAGACCTTAACTATGGCAACTCAGCCTCTTGACACTTCTCCTGAAGCTATCTTGGAGCAGAGGAAATCCAAGAGCCAAGAACCAATTCTTGGTGGTGAGGAAACTGACTCAGGTCACGTTCTCTCAACCCTCCATGATTATTTATCTAAATATGAGGGGAGTCTACAATTAAAGGTGCAAAAACTGTCAGACCAATGCGCCTATATAGTTTCAAAAGTGAGTCACCTGGAATTTCAGGTGACGAACCTTCAAAACCAAGCGTTTGATCAGCAACATGAGATCATCGATCTCAAGGGCGAGTTAGCTGAGAGACCTTTAATACAAACTCAACTAGGTCAAAGTGATGGACTTAACCTCCAGCTTGCTTATGTAAATGGATGATGCTACCAAAAAGGGGGAGAAAGTCACTGCAATCATAGAACCTGGTTGTTCTGTCTAGAGTATGGACAATGAGGATTCACCACCCTCACTTGTAGTTGTCCAGACTCAACAACTTTCTCAGGCCCACACTGATGTGGAAGCCTTACTACAAAAACTATTTGAGGAAGGAATTGGAAGGGCCATGTCCGCCCCGTCCTACCCTACTAAAAACCCTATAGTGGGATGGAGGTATGATGCTGCAAGAAAGGCCTTAGTACTCCCTAGGTCTCACGGGTAGTAGGAAGTATTCAACTATCAAACCCTAAGATTTTATGAGAGCTTCTCTCTAGTGGATCTGCCTTTTGTCAATCCAAGCCAAAATAGACAGGTTGGCAGATTACTGAGAGAATTCAAGAATGGGTGCCGGAGGAATCCAGGAAAAGATTACATGGACAGAGGCTAGCAAGGAAAACTTTTGGTCAACTAGATATTGAGGCAGACCCTAAAATTAGCTTCGAAGGAAAAACCTTGGTTGAAGGCCTAGTAGTGGACTCAGTGAACCTTGAGAAAGGATCAACCTCACCACGCAATACCCTTAGTGAAACACCTGCTGGTGAAGGTGTATCACAGCCTTTCCCTTGCTAGTGCTTATTTTAGCACAAGTCTAAGAAGGCCAAAGCTCTTTCCAGCCCAAGTCATACAAACCAACCACTAACAAAAGAAAAGGAAAATGACCCCTAATAAGATTAAGGAGGAGAAAAGGGATAGGAAGAGGAAGGGAAGGGGAAAAAAATAAGAGAAACCCCAAGCTTTATGCAAGCTGTAATCAGGGCTACCCACAGTCCAAGTAATCAAGATGATGAGTTAAGGGTGGCGAGATTGAACTACATGGGGTTAAGGAACTATAACATCGATGAAATCATCTCTCTCCCTTGGATGAGTTAAATGAACTGGCTGATATAGAGCTGTCAAAAGAGAGGAAGGAGGCTGAGGTTGCAGAATTACTCCTTAAAATAGAAAAAGAGATAAAACAAAAGAAACTATGTAAAGCCTCTAGCCTCTCTCTAGTTCAGTCAAGTCTTGATAAAGAGATTGTGGCTATGGAAGAAAAACAAACTCAGATAGGCAGAGAACAAGACAGACAAAAGATGATATCATATCTGAGTGCCACAGGTCTCTATCAGTAAGCAGCTTTTCACACTCTCTTATTTAAATACATAGAATTTTAATACCTCAAACAACCAAAAGAAGAAGCTCTAACCAAAAGGAAAGCTGTAAAGAGGAAAATGAGAGAGGAGGCTGCCAAATCAAGAGCCACCATCAAAGCAACAGAAAAGAAATTTGCTGACAGACAGAAGATGGCGAGCTTCTTGAAGCTGTATGGGTTCTCCAGAAGGAGACGTGGTCCTATGCCTCTATCCACCATGGATGAGCATATCAGAAGGATCAAGCAGAAGATCAAAGAAGGTCAGCTGGTTGACTTGCATTCTCCATCAAGTTAGGCTGCACCTAAAGTTGGGGTGAAAGGTTGAACCCCAATAGACAAGACAACCTGATCCCGAAGCTACATCTAAGCCAACTTCATCTTTTGATTCACAACAAGGTCCTGAACCTTCACATTCTCAACATGTGGAGGAAAAGTACCCTATCGAGGAGGATAAAGAAAGAATAATTGGTGTTGCAGATCAACCTCCTTAGTTAAAATTCAGATAGAGAAAGAGGATAACCATTAGTAGGGACAAGAGACAGAAGAAGAAGTTCAAGGTATCCACCTCTGCACCTCAGGATGAGTTAGAACATCCTGAGGGTGAACTAGAAGAGGCTACTCAACCAACTGCACTTCATGTATAGCCTCTTGCTGCTGAGCGACCCGTTGTGTCCTTGACATTCGCAACAAATCCAGACACATGGTATGTCACAAGATATCAAGTAAGTTAAAACATATACTTCTCGCAAAACATGCTTACTCTTCTACTACATGATCTCTTGGACATTAGAAGGTACTTTGAGAGTCTAAAGAATTCGGATCAACTGATGAGAAAAGGAATGTGTAAGGTTATACTTGAAAGACTAATGCAACCAAAGTAACCAAAGAGCTTAGTGCCTGCATGCATGTACATAGTAGAAGTTACTTTGGAAGTTTTACACTCCTCACTTAAAATATCCTAAGTGTAAAATATTCCGAAGCCAAATACCAAAATCTTTCGAAGCCAAAGATGAAGTCTTCTGAAGCTTAGATGACAAAGTCTTCTAAAGCCAAGAGACTAAAGACTGATTTCTTCCGAAGACAGAGAAGACATGCTTTCTCTGATCAACTTTTTCAACATGCTGACCAACTTTCCACTGCCACTTTGAACACTCACCAAATTATACAAGTTGTGAAAAGGTCCATGCTTTAGTAAACTGTAGATTATGGTTTGGAGTTTGTAACTTTCTACTTTATACCTTTTATCCTTTTTGTGATAGATTAGGATGTGATCTATTGCATGTTATAGTCACAAGTCAAAAGGCAATCTGCCTTTTGACTGTTTATTTATCTTGTTGTCTAGATTAGTGTTTCCAGCTAGCTTTCAAAATATGGCCGGCTGTAGGATGTAGTATAAAAGTGTATCAGGTTCTTGTATTCCTATGTATGCTTTGTAACTCTTGTAACAAAACATGAGAGCAATATACAACATTCTTGAAAAGCATCCTTGTTATTCTTTTGTTCTTTACTTAATGTTCTAAGTTTCCAAATAATCGGTTCTCTATTTGATCTTGTAAGTGTTAGCGTGTTCACTCTCCAACAATCTGTGAAACTGTAGCATTGACCTCCCCCAAATGGTCAATGTTTTGGTAACATCAGCCTACGGAGAGTTTGTAGGAATTATCTTAAAGGCCGATGCTCACCAACAAGATCTCAACATGCATTCTGAAGTACAAGGAAGTTACTTTGGAAAATTTGATAAAGTCACTAAGAGATTCTCTAAGTGTCAAATCATCCAAAGCCAAAGACCATTTCTTCCGAAGCCAAAGATGAAATATTTCGAAGCTTCACAGACAAATTCATTCGAATCCCGGAGACAGATTTCATCCAAATACAGAGAGGACATGCTTTCTCTAACATACATTTAACAAAGCTGAACTACATTCTACTGCCAGCTCTGAATTGTCACCAATTTATATAAGTTGGTGATAATTCCATACTTTTGTCAAACTATAGATTATGGTCTTTGTCAGTAACTTTGCTACTTTGTGCTATTTTATCTTTAGTGTTAGATAAAGATGTGAGTTATGGCATGTCAAAAGACAATATGCCTTTTGACTTTACATTGATCTCGTTGTCTAGATTAGTGTTCCAGCGGGTTGTCAAAGTGCCGGCTACAGGATTTCGTATAAAGTATCTCATGTATCCGTCCTTAGGGACTAAGCCTTGTATATTTGGTTGAACACTTGAGATCAATTCACAACATTCTTGAAAATTAAGTGCTTTGTTCTTGTTTATGTTTTTTCCTTAGTTCTTTGTTCCTATAACCGGTTCCCTATTTGATCTTGTAAGTGTTTTCATGTTAACTCTCCAACAGATGTGAAACTGTTGCATCGATCTCTTCCTGACCCAATCTTGCAACATGGGTTTTCTTTCTAGCATTAAAGGATGTAAAACCTCATTTGTTGTAAAAGTTCATTATTTTAAAGGAAAATTAATCTAATTAAAACGTTAAGTGCTTGGAAGCAATAACTGCATAAAATTCTACAATCAAATTCTGAATGAAATTTGTGATTCAAAAGGAATAGCTAGACAATTCAGTGTTGCTAGAACTACTCAACAAAATGGTGTTGATAAAAGAAGAAACAAAATTTTAATAGATACTACTCAAACAATGCAGTCTATAGCAAAATTACCATTATTATTTTGGATAGAAGCACTGAACACTACATGTTATGTTTAGAATCGTGTTTTGATAAATAAATAACATAAAATTACTCCTTATGAAATTTTTAAAACATAAACTCAAAGTCAAGTATCTTAAAGCATTTGGTTGTTGTTGTACATTATTACATATGAGTGATTTAAATTCCAAAATTGATGAAAAGGCTGATGAATGTTATTTTATTCGCTATTTAGCTAGCACAGTAGCATATTGGTTTATAATATACGAACAAAATAGATTATTGAGTCATTTAATATTGAATGGCACGAATCTAATAAAACTGATATTGGATAAGCTCCCGCTTGGGTGTATGATTATGAGTCTTTGTTTACAAACGAACAAAATAGATTATTGAGTCATTTTTTTTCTGGAAAACTAATCATCTAAAGTATTCCTTGGATACTCTTTTGTCGGATGATAATATTTCTCAACATCTATATTCATAGCCTTTTTCATCAAACTCTTAGGGTGTTTCACAGATTATTTTAGATGCAAATCAAGTTCCTAATAAATATTTACGAGAAGATTCTATCTCAAATCAAGTTGATCATGCATCTAGACATGATGATACTTCTTAGTCTACTTATGCTTCAACATCTTCCACCAAAGATTCTCTAATGGAGACTATTCTAGTCCCTTACATGGAATCTTCAAATGAAAATATTTCAATTGAAACTCTTGGCTTCAACATTTCTCAAGAAGAAACTATTGCTTATCAACCAAAGAGTACTGCAGCTATGGATGAACCTGTAAGACATCTTTCCAACTTGGAAGAAATAATTTCAAAGATCAAATTCCTTAGTTCCAAATTCACAAGAACCATCCTACTAATGCAATTATTGGTCCATTATCTCATGGTGTTCGCAAAAGAAGTTAATCGGGTACCATCCACACATGTTTATATGGATGTTTCATTTCCTAAATGGTGCCAAAGAATGTTGAGATGGCTTTAAAAGATAATAGTAGGATTGAAGCCATGCAAGATGAAGTAATGCAGCTTAAAAACTTGAATGTATACCACTTATGTGAACTCCCAAATGATAAGTTGCCTATGAGAACAAAATGGATTTTTCATAGTAAAACGGTTGAAAAAGGAGTTATTGTTTGAAACAAAGCTCGCCTGGTTGTATAGGTTTCTATCAAATTGAAGGCTTAGATTATGAATAAGTTTATGCACCTATGGCGAGACTTGAAGTTATTCGAATAGTTCTTGGTTATGCTTCTTTTATAAACTTCAAAGTCTATCAAATGAATGTCAAAACTACTTTCTTATATGGCAAAATGAAAGAAAAAACTTATATTTGTAAACCTCCTAGTTTTGAATATCCACAACATTCAGATTATGTGTATGAACTAGACAAAGCTCTTTATAGCTTACATGAAGCACCTCGTGCCTAGTATGCAACTCTTACTAAATATTTGCTTGCAAATGGTTATAGTGATTATAGTGGTTGTAATTTGGATAAAAATCAACTACAGGAGGATGTTAATTTACTTGGAAACCCCCTGATTTCATGGCAATGCAAGAAGCAAAACACTATTTCTACATATACTGTAGAAGCCAAATACGTAGGTGCATGAAGTTGTTGCTCTGAGATCATTTGGATACAACAACAACTACTTGAATATGGGTTAAAAATTTATGATATCACGATCTGGTGTGATAATTCTGCAGTTCTTAACAATGTTAAGAATCCAATTCAGCACTCCAAAACCAAACATATTGACATCAACATGCATTTTTTCCATGATTGTTTTGATAGAAAACTCGTTCATTTAAAATAAGTAACTTCTGAGGAAAACATTTATGATTTGTTCACCAAGTATTTTGATCATTCTGATTTGACATTCTTATCCAATATTTGGAAATGATTAATTCTAGGTAATTACATGGTAGTTTTTCACCCAAAAATATTTTTTTTTTTTTTTTTTTTATAATGATTAAAGTTGTAATTCTCTTTTGATAATCACAATTTTAAAGGGAGAATTATTGAAAAATATCAAAAAGATATTCATTTCAATGGGAGTTATTAAATTCAAAAAGATTAAAAAGATTTTGGTTTGATAAAATTTCAAATGAATTATCAAAATAGGAAATGATAGTACATTTCTCAAATTTGACATATTACATATCATGGTTTAAAATGGAATTGACTGGATTTTTTTTATATGTTGTGTGACAACCCACCCATTACCCTGGCGGGCGTCCATAATCGATACAACTTACAACGGAAGATAACTGAGTTTACATTCAAAATGTGTAACATGTAGATTACAATACATTATTTAATTACGATATCAAACAACTAGAAACTTCCATAGCTTCAGGTTCCATTATGTCCTCATTATTTGTAGACTAGCCTCACTAATTGCCTATGATACATATACTCAAAAAGAGGTCAGTTAATGATGGTGAGCTCATGCTATACAGTTTACAAAATTAACAACTTTGACATATACATATTTGTTCCAATTTACCACCGACAGCAGTTTGTCAAACCCTCCCGGCTGTCAAATAGGTATGAACATATGCCTAATGCATACAAGGAACCCTATACTCTTTTCAACCAGCTTGACACACCCCATTCAATATATCGGGATCCGTATGCCCTACCGATCCATGCATATTTGTAAGCATTATAATTATTACAACTACAAATATAATGAGTATATTATCACAATTTTAAAAATAGTCATGATAACTCACCGGTTTAAAAGTTGCTCAAAGTTGATAATCAGTTCCTAATAAGATCTAGTGATATCTTAAGGTCCTCATACAGTTTAAGTAATCCTAGTTTAGACGATGGTACAACTAACTAGTCATTGTCATGGTTGGATATTAGCTAGCACTACCTTATTTAAGCATGGTTGGTCAGTCTATGCCTAGCTAAGGCTAGGCTACCTAAAACCAACCCTAACAATAACCCTAACGCCTAAAATAATAATACTATACTAATACTAATCCAAATAATACTAAAATAAATAATAATCAACTTGACATAACTTAAATGAGAACATACCTTAAAACTATCAACAGCAGTTTGATATAGAGTCTCCCTACCGTCCTCCTACTCAAGCAAAAACGACTACTAACAACACCCAGTGGAGTATTGAGTACTCGAGATTCTCTTTATAATAGAGCATTCTGAAGAAAACTATATTCTGAAGGAAACCTATAAGCTTCTATTTATAGCAAGCAGGCAAGTTTCATTCTTCAGTCGATGTGGGATGAGATTGCTGCTTGCTTACTTATTTACCAGCATGTTTGCTTCCTTACTTATAATTAATTCAGCTACTTACTTCGTTTTTCTCTTATACCTTCTAAAACATAATGTTCTATAAAGTTTTGATTACGTCATTGGGATGAGCTCATTTTTCTCTACAAGTCGACCTTAGTTTCGTTAAAAACGGAACAAGATCGAAAATTAAATATTTTATTATTATTTAACGCTTTCTTAAAATAGTAAAATCTTAACATCACATGTCATCATCCAAATAGTCATCTTACTCATAGGACAATATATGAAAGAAAATTTTTATATTTCAAGCATGCATAACTATTATATTAAGGTTTGTGGTATTACATGTTGATAGGCTCTATGTACACAAATGAAAAGGAATATGGATTGTGATACACATGAATTAACTTACTATGACTGAAGTGGAAAACATATCAGAATTTTGATGGAACCCCAAATCTATGCTAAAGCAGACTAAGAGTTATAGTCATGTCACAATTAAGTCTATCATATTTTGTTTCAGTGATTTTCATATATATTTATATAAAAACAAAGAAAAGAAAAGTCAAAAGTCATAAACAAAGAAAATATACAAAACAAGCAAAAAGATGCCAAAAATGCCATATATGTGACAACTCACTCGATTTCGTTATGCCGATGCAGTAAACCAGTGATGTAACTCAACCATGTAACACAATTTTTGGGACGAAAATTCTTTCAACATGGGGATAATGTGACATCCGGTAATTTTCCGTTACCAAACTCCGTTAGTTCCGTTAGGTCTTCCATACACGTGTCGTGAGCACACACTAGCTGTAATTGAACATTAGTGACTTAATAATAATTATCTATGATAAACAGATGATAATCTAATTAACAATGTTGATTATTAGTTGTGCTTATGTGATTATGTGAATTAAGATGTTGAGCACCATTTTATGGGTTATGTTGACAATGTGACTATGTGCAATGCATGATCTTATGGATGGTATATTATCAATTGGCTTTCATGATCTTATGTTAGTTAATAAACTTCATGTATTATAAGAAGAACAAGTATTTAAAAGATTAAAAAGATTGGTTTTACAATTTATAAAACAAAAAGGGAATTTTTGTCAAATAACTACCATATTTAAACCACCAAAACCCAAACCCTAGCCCCCCTAACCCCATTTGCGGCCGAAACCCTCCCCATCCACTCCATTCTTGCGATTTTGATCAAGAAACAACAATTACAAGTCGATTTTGGTGTGGTTTGAGCAATACAACGTGTTAGCAAGTGACATTTCTTGATTCTTACACGATTAAATGTTAGATTTTGATTGGTTTTTCATTGTTCTTGATTCTTGAAGAACCCTAGTTCAATTAACATGGTTAAACATGAAATTGATGTTGTTTGATGTTAGTATAATGTTAGTTGTATTGCATTGATGTTACTTTATGGTGATTATGCAAGAATTTTATGGAATCAATGTGTTGTTCATACATTACTATAAGTGGAAACTTTTGTTCATGAGAATTAGGGATTTGATGAATTATGAATGTTTAGTGTGCTTAAATGATTCCTAGGATCTTGATTAGTCATGTAGTTGATGAATTCATGAAGGATTTGGTTGATAGATGGAATTTCGTCATTGCTTTCCCAAAAGTGAAACTTATTGAAATGGAACATTGAATCTTGCGAATTGGGCATGTTTATGATACTAGGATCAGCTAGAGTGTTTATTGATGATGTCTAAGGTGTTGGAATGTGTAAATTGGATCATGTGAATGTTGGATGGATTGCTTGAGAAATCTACGTTCCATAGGATATGGTGTGTTGTTGGTTAAGGGTAGAGAATTATGAATCATGTTTGGGATTGTAATAGATCATTATGATGTTTGTTAATTGGTGTGAAGTGTGTTGGTTAATGTGATAATGATCGTCATACACGCATGCGAATTTGAGGCCCCTACTTGGTAGGATTGGCAGGGTTTAGGATGTGAAGTCGTGAGTGGTTTCACATGGCACGTAGTGCATGATTAGATTCAATGTATGAATTGCTAGTTGTGGTGTAATTATGTTTGTGTTGAGCATGATGTTGGGTTTAGATTTGCAAGTGTTGTATGAAGAAATATGCTATATGATGATCTATGTTGGTATGATGATTATGAAAGAGTTTAAGATTGATGGTGTGATCTACGTGAAAGGCTTACATGGTAATAATGTGTTATAAGATGTTAAACTTGATCAAACAAGAATTTAAGTAACAAGTCACCATGGGTCAAACGGGTCAACTAGGTCAAATGTGTTATTTGGTTTCAAAACCCTAGGGTTGATGTGTTGATGAGAACTTAGGGTTGTTATGTTTCTCTGGTTGCATGTACTTATGTACTCACATGTTCTAGCCCTTGTGACTGATAAGCAATAAGAAGAAAGAAAACAAAGAATATTCTGGTGCTTCACGACTTTCCAGAGGTGTTTCCAGATGATCTGCCTGGACTACTACTTATCGTCAAGTCGAGTTTTAGATCGAGTTGACTCCCGGTGCAGCACCAATTGCGAGAGTACCTTATCGTTTAGCTCCAAACGAACTATAGGATCTATCAGCACAGCTTCAAGAACTATGGATAAAGGTTTATTTGACCAAGTTCATCACCATGGGGAGCCCCTGTTCTTTTTGTCAAGAAAAAGGATGGCACCTTTAGAATGTGCATCGATTACAGGGAGTTGAACAAAGTTACGGCTAAGAACTGATATCCCTTGCCTCGTATAGATGATTTGTTTGATCAGCTTCAAGGGTCAAGCTATTATTCCAAGATTGATCTGAGGTCTGATTATCATCAACTGAGGGTTCGAGAGGAAGACATCTCGAAGACCGCATTCCGTAAGCGCTATGGTCATTATGAATTCTTGGTCATGCCATTTGGGTTGACTAATGCACCAGCAGTATTCATTGACCTCATGAATCATGTGTGCAAACCTTACCTCGATCAGTTTGTTTACGTGTTTGTCGATGACGTATTGATCTATTCTAAGGCCAAGGAGGAGCACGAGGAGCACCTACGCCTAATCATGGAATTGCTTAAGAATGAACAGTTGTGCGCTAAGTTTCCAAGTGTGATTTCTGGATATAGGAAGTGCAATTCTTGGGTCATATTGTTAATGAAAAGGGGATTCATGTGAATCCCTGTAAAGATTATGGCGATAAAGAATTGGTCTGTTCCAAAGACACCTAGTCAGATACGATAATTCTTGGTCTAGCAGGATATTATAGGCGTTTCATTGAGGGATTCTCTAAGATCACCCAACCTCTTACTGCCTTGACTCATAAAGGTACGACGTACAAATGGGGTGAGAGTCAAGAAGCCGCTTTTCAGTTGTTGAAACAAAAAACTCTATAGCGCATCGATATTAGCGTTACTAGAGGGAAGTGATGACTTCATGGTTTATTGTGATGCTTCCATCCGAGGACTTGGATGTGTTCTGATGCAACGTGACAAGGTAATAGCTTATCCTTCGAGACAACTGAAAGTGCACGAAAAGAACTACACCACTCATGATTTGGAACTGGGTGCAGTAGTCTTTGCCTTAAAGATATGGAGACATTACTTGTACGGTACCAGATGCACTATTTAAGCCAATCACAAGAGTTTTCAGCATATCCTTAAGCAAAAGGAGCTGAACATGAGGTAGCGACGTTGGGTGGAATTGTTGAACGATCATGACTGTGCTATCAAATATCACCCGGGAAAGGCGAACGTAGTCGCTCATGCCTTGAGTAGAAAGAAAACTACTAAATTCGACGAGTGCGGGCTTTGCAACTAACGATTAGTACTCAATTACCTCAACAATCAGGGAAGCCCAAACAGAAGCCTTGAAAGCGGAAAATGTTGGGTCCGAATCCTTACGTGGGATGGACAAACAGTTTGAAGTAAAGCCGATGGAATTCGTTACTTCATGGATAGATTTGGGTGCCTTTGTATGGAAACCTAAGAGACTTGGTTATGAGTGAAACACATAAGTCTAAGTATTCTATACACCCTGGTCCTGATAAAATGTATCATGATCTGAAGGCGTATATTGGTGGCCTAATATGAAGGCAAATGTTGCTACGTACGTGAGCAAGTACTTAACTTGCTCTAAGGTTAAATTTGAGTATCAGAAGCCATCTGGGTTACTTCAACAACCAGAGATTCCATTATGGAAATGGGAGCAGATTTCCATGGATTTCATTACTAAGTTACCCAAGACTCCGAGTGGTTGTGACACGATATGGGTGATCGTGGATCGACTAACTAAATCCGCTCACTTCTTAGCAATCAAAGAAATGGATAAAATGGATAAGTTAACCCGAATATACCTTAAGTAGTTTTTTGAGATATGGTGTACCAATCTCGATTATCTCTGATCATGATGCACGGTTTACATCTCATTTCTGGCATCATTACAGAAATCTTTGGGTGTGCGTCTCGATATGAGCACCGCCTATCATCCCTAGACCGATGGATTAAGCGAGCGTACTATTCAAACATTGGAAGACATATTGCCAGCTTGTGTGATTGACTTCGGGAGCGATTGGGAAGTTCATCTACCATTGGTAGAATTTTCTTACAACAACAGCTATCACACAGGCAGCACCATTTGAGGCATTGTATGGGCGAAAGTGTAGATCACCGGATTATTGGGCAGAAATGGTGATAGTCAGTTGACTGGCCTTGAGTTAGTACATGAAACTACTGAAAAGATCATGCAATACGAAACCATATGGCTGCAGCACATGACTGACAAAAGAGATATGCGGACAAGTGATGGAAACCTTTGGAGTTTCAGGTTAGTGACAAAGTTTTGCTAAAAGTCTCACCATGGAAAGGTGTGATTCGTTTTGGCAAAAGGGTGAAGCTTAACCCGAGATATGTTAGACCATTTGAGATTCTAGAAAGAATTGTTCGTGTGGCGTATCAATTAGATCTACCTGATTTGTTGAGTGGAGTTCACAACATGTTTCATGTCTCAAACCTGAAAAAGTGTTTATCCGACGAGACTTTGATTATACCACTCGAAGAAGTGCAAGTAGATGAACAATTACGCTTTATTGAGGAGCCGGTTGAGGTAATGGATCGTGAAGTTAAAACTCTTAAGCAAAGCAAGATACCCATAGTCAAAGTTCGTTGGAACTCAAGACGTGGATCGGAAGTCACGTGGGAACTTGAGGATCAAAGTTCGTGGATCACACACTAGCTGTCATTGAACATTGGTGACTTAATAACAATTATCTATGATAACAGATGATAATCTAATTAATAATGTTGATTATTAGTTGTGGTTATGTGATTATGTGAATTAAGATGTTGAGCATCATTTTATGTGTTACATTTGACAATGTGACTATGTGCAAAGCATGATCTTATGGATGGTATATTATCAATTGGCTTTCATGATCTTATGTTAGTTAATAAACTTCATGTATTATAAGAAGAACAAGTATTTAAAAGATTAAAAAGACTGGTTTTATAATTTATAAAACAAAAAGGGAATTTTTGTCAAATAACTACTATATTTAAACCACCAAAACCCAAACCCTAGCCCCCTAACCCCATTTGCGGCCGATACCCTCCCATCCTCGCCATTCTTGCGATTTTGATCAAGAAACAACAATTACAAGTCGATTTTGGTGTGGTTTGAGCAATACAACGTGTTAGCAAGTGACATTCCTTGATTCTTACATGATTAAGGTTAGATTTTGATTGGATTTTCATTGTTCTTGATTCTTGAAGAACCCTAGTTCAATTAACGTGGTTAAACACGAAATTGATGTTGTGTTGATGTTAGAATGATGTTAGTTGTATTGCATTGATGTTAGAGTATGGTGATTATGCAAGAATTTCATGGAATCAATGCGTTGTTCATACATTACTATAAGTAGAAACTTTTGTTCATGAGAATTAGGAATTGATGAATTATGAATGTTTAATGTGCTTAAATGCTTCCTACGATCTTGATTAGGCATGTAGTTGATCAATTCATGAAGGATTTGGTTGATAGATGGAATTTGGTCATTGCTTTCCCAAATGGGAAACTTTACTGAAATGGAACATTGAATCTTGTGAATTGGGCATGTTTATGATACTAGGATCATGCTAGAGTGTTATTGATGATGTCGAAGGTGTTGGAATGTTTAAATTGGATCATATGAATGTTGGACGGATTGCTTGATAAATCTAGGTTCCATAGGATATAGTGTGATGTTGGGGGTAGAGAATTATGAATCATGTTTGGGATTGTAATAGATTACTATGATGTATGATAATTGGTGTGAAGTGTGTTGGTTAATGTGATAATGATTGTCATACACGCGTGCGAATCTAAGGCCCCTACTTAGTAGGATTGGCAGGTAGTAGGATAAGTCGTGAGTGGCTTCACATGGCATGTAGTGCATGATTAGATTCAATGTGTGAATTGCTAGTTGTGGTGTAATTATGTTTGTGTTGAGCATGATGTTGGGTTTAGATTTGCAAGTGTTGCATGATGAAATATGCTATATGATGATCTATGTTGGTATGATGATTATGATAGAGTTAAGATTGATGGTGTGATCTACGTGAAAGGCTTACATGGTAATAATGTGTTATGAGATGTTAACCTTGATCAAACAAGATTTAAGTAACAAGTCACAACGGGTCAAACTGATCAACTAGGTCAAATGTGTCATTTTGGTTTCAAACCCTAGGGTTGATGTGTTGATGAGCACTTAGGGTTGTTATGATTCTCTGTTGCACGTACTTATGTACTCACATGTTCTAGGTAACTTTTGATGGGTTTCTTTCCTCTCATTGCAAGATTTGCACTTATTGTTGATTTGCGCATCAGGTGAGTTCATGCCTCGCTTTTAAACACTCTCTTTTGGGGGAGATAGCATACTTGTTACAAACGCTTTGCTATTATGAAATGTGCATAGTTTAACATAGTGTTGTATACCATTGAAAGACCTCACACTTTCGGATCGTTAATTAAAGAATCTAGCGGAAATCTTGGGTAGTACTACTGGGTCTGATAAGCCCCACCCGTATGATTGGAGGTCAAGCGGTGCAATATTGTCCTAAACAACTAACAACGTCACGACCTGGTTTGTCGTGGCGGGAGGCAAAAAGACAAACACAGTCAGCTTTGATCGTGAAATCACTATGGTTATTACTTATGAAAATAGACTAGCAATATTTTTCAATGCATGATTTTGATGTTTTTTAACTATCACTGATTATGTTAAACGCAAACTCTTGAACTCACCAAGCATTGTGTTGACTCTTTTAGTATGCTATTCTCAGGTCATTATCTTCGATTGCCAGTAGAGCACTTCACGAGTCCAACATGCATCCCAATCAGCATATTGACTTAATATTGGTTTTGAATTATTTCCAATAAACAAAGGTTTGGTGCGTGTTTTGCCAATGTTACACTTTGAGTACCTTGGTTTGATTTATTTACAAAACACTTC
>CM046469.1:29430009-29559342 GCA_025506415.1 Flaveria robusta | reverse complement strand
CTGTTCCCCTCAACTATGAGCCCAGTTCACAGTTGAAATGTGCTGGACATATCTAGGGAACATGTATACTCCAAGGAGTTCAAGTTTGACAGTAATTAAGGTAAACAAACTGAGAATACCTAAAATTGGCTCCGAAGATATTCTAAGAGTTTTGAAAATTTTGCTTCGGAAGAAAAAAATACTTAGAGTATTCTTCTCTTTTCAAAGATAAGTACTTTGGAAGATAATGTTCCTTAATATCATTTAGATACTTAAGAAGAATTTGGCTTCGGAGATATTTAGAAAATTTCTCCGAAGGTAAATTGTCACAAGTAGTTAGCTGAAAATTAAAGACATAATTTTCTTCCGAAGGTAACTTAGTTTCTTTCGAAGAAAAGAAGTTCAAATTCTCAAAAATCTAAGAAATATTTTCTAAAACAATCTTCTTCCAGTTATTTAGGGGCTTATGAAGGTGATTAAAATAGACAACTAAGGACACACAGATTTTAGAAATAATATGAATTTAAGTTTAAGAAAAAGCTACTCAAGTTAATCATCCAATAGCTGATATAAGATCTTAAATCTCTGTTTATCAAAAGCTTTGGTGAACAGATCAGCATACTGTTCCTTTGTGTGAACTTTGACTAGTTTAACCCTTTTTCAAAATTATCTCTAATAAATGATACCTGATGTTGATATGCTTGGTCCTTGAGTGCTGCACAGGACTTTCTGTAATAGAGATAGCACTGTTGTTGTCTATGTGGATGGGAGTCTCTTCGAAGTTGAATCCATAGTCTAGCATTTGATTCTGAATCCAAAGCACTTGAGCACAGCAGCTTGCAGTAGCGATGTATTCAGCTTCAGCAGTTGATGCAGATACACAGGATTGTTTCTTGCATTGCCATGAGACTATCCTTCCACCAAGAAATTAACACCCCCTGATGTAGACTTTGCAGTCATATTGCAGCCACCATAGTCACTATCTGTATATGCATACAGATTAAGTCAGAATTCTTTGGATACCAAAGGGCAAGTGATGGAGCACCTTTGAGGTATCTTAAAATTCTCTTAATAGCAACTGGTGTGACATCCTGGGGTTGGCTTGATATCTAGCACAGATACATGTGGCAAATATGATATCAGGCCTACTGGCAGTAAGGTACATAAGAGACCCAATCATAGCTCTGTAGAGATGCTCATCTACACACTCCCCTTAAGGTTAGGTCCAAGGAGTGGTTTCTTGCTATGGGAGTCTTTGCAACCTTGCAGTCAGTCATACTAAATCTTGTAAGTATGTCCTGAACATACTTTGACTGACTTATGAAGATGCCATTGTCAACCTGCTTCACTTGAATTCCTAGAAAGAAATTGAGTTCCCCCATGGCACTCATTTCAAATCTATTCTTCATCAGCTTCTCAAAGTCTTTACAGAGCCTTGGATTAGTTGACCCAAAGATAATGTCATCTACATACACTTGAACCAGCATCAAGTCATTCCTGTTCCTTTGATGAAGAGAGTTCCATCTATAGTACCCCTTCTGTAACCATGCTGACATAGATACTGAGATAGAGTCTCATACCAATTCCTTGGAGCTTGGTGCAACCCATATAGAGCTTTATCAAGCTTGCAGGCATAATCAAGATGATCAGGATCTGCAAAACCAGGTGGTTGTTTGACATACACCTCTTCATCAATCACCCCATATAAGAAAGCACATTGACATCAAGTTGTTAGACCTTGAAATTCTTGGATGCAGCAAAGGCTAGGAATATCCTAACAGCTTCAAGTCTTGCTACTAGAGCAAAGACATCAGTGTAATCAATTCCTTCTTCCTAAGTATACCCTTGAACTAGTCTTGCCTTGTTCTTGATGACAAGTCCTCTATCATCTTCTTGTTCTAGAACACCCATTTGGTTCCTATAGTAGTCTTCCAGGAGGAAGAGGACATAGGTTCCAAACCCTTCTCTTTTGAATTGAAGCAGTTCCTCCTGCATTGCTTCGACCCAACTTCCATCTTTCAGAGCCCCTCAACTTTCTTTGGCTCTACTTGGGATAGAAAACAAGAGTAGAGACAAACATTTTTGTCATGGGTTTGTCCTCTTGTTCTTTCCCCCCTGTCAACTTCACCAATGATGTTTGTGGTAGGGTGAGACTTGTGGATCCTTAGTTGAGGGATCACAGCAAGTTGGTTAGAGGGATCCAAATTTGAAAACTTTTGATCAGGCAAAGCAGATTCACCCACCATATCAGCAAACTTATCAAGAGAAGCTTAATCCAATAAGTGTGTGACATCAATGATGTTGTCTTCCATGGAGTCAGCATCAAGAAATTCTTGATCACTGTCACCATTTCCACTTTTTTCTACATTTGGAACTCCTTCCCTTTGGTTCTATGCCTCTTAGCTGGAATTTGAAGGCACTTCAGATGTATCAGCAGGATTTGTCATTGTTGTGCTCATAGGAGCTCCATCTGCATAATTAGTTACCACTGGAGCTGAGGTAGATTGACTTGAAGGTCTTCTCAGCTCAAATCTTGGATCAGGATCTTCTGTTGATGGGTTACCTGTAGATCCTGAAACATTCTCACAAGATTTGTTAAAACAGTTAGTAACTAAATCAAGATCAAACAGCCAATCAGGACCAGAACCTCTCACACAAGGAGTGTGTTCATTGAAAGTCACATTGGCTGACTCATCAATAATTTTGGTTCTGAGATTGTATGCTCTATAAGCCTTAGCTTGAGAAGAGTATCAAATGAAGTATCCATCATCTGATTTCTCATCAAATTTGGCTATCTGATCTCTTGTATTCAAGATTGTGCAAGGACATCCAAATGATATGAGGAAACCAATGAAAGGTCACCTTTTGTGCCACAGTTCATAAGAAGTCTTACCATGAGTCTTAACTACTAAAACTCTATTCTGCACATAACAAGCAGTGTTTACTGCTTCTGCCCAGAAGGTGATAGGCAGTTTAGAGTCAGACAACATAGTTTTTGTAGCTTCATTTAGTGTCCTGTTTCTCCTCTCAGCAACACCATTTTGCTGAGGAGTCCTGGCAGCACTATATTGTCTTGAAATACCCTTTTATCACAAAATGTATCAAGGATTTGGTTCTTAAATTCAGTACCTTGATCACATCTTATGATCTTGACCTTGTGATCAGATTGATTCTCAATCTTCAGAATGAAATTCTTCAATATCTCAGGAGTCTCATCCCTAGTTCTAAGAAAAAAGACCCAAGTGAATATGGTGAAATCATCTATGATCACCAAACAATATGAGGTCCTTCCTAAACTCATTACATTGGTGGGGCCAAAAAGATCCATATGTAACATGTGTAGTGGAGTAGTGATGGAGTTTCTTTCCTTTGACTTGTGAGACACTTTATGCTGCTTCACTTTCAGGCATGCAACACAATGGTCATCACTTGTAAACTCTTTCTTTGGCATTCCAGTTACCAAATCATTCTTAATTAATTTATTCATGTTTTTAAGTTTACATGGCACATTCTCTTTATGCCATAGAAAAGACTCATCACTATTTGCTTTAGATAGAAAGCAAGACACTTCTCTAGAGGGAGAAGTTTCATGCAAGTCCATCTTGTACATGTTCCCTTTCCTGGGGGCTCTGAGCAGAATGTGCTCTTGAGGAATGATCACCCCGGGCTTGAGAACAATGCACTCATGCTTAGTAAAAAGCATGTTATGCTTTTGATCACAAAATTAGGATACACTCAGTAGATTGTACCCAAGCTCCTTGACAAAGTTTACCTTCTCAATGCAGAGCTTACCATTTGTGACCATGCCCCTTCCTGTAATGTAACCTCCTGCATCTCCTCCAAAAGCAACAGCCCTCCATCAATCTTTTCAAATTTTTGGAGTAGACAGCCATTGCCTGTCATGTGCCTGGAACAGCCACTGTCAATGATCCACACATTCCTGTTGGTCTTTAGCTGTTTCTGCACAAAAAGAGATGATTAGTTACATTTGGAAACCCAAGCCTTACTGGTCTTGGGCTCAGTAGTATCAATAGAAGACAATGCAACAGTAATTGATCTAATGTTCAAGCTTTGAGGATCAGCAGCTGTTGTTGATGAAGAACTTTCAGTCATATGGTTTTTCTTTGTCTTCCACACCATCTTTGGAAGCTTAGACTTGACCTTCAACACTTCGGAAGTTCTGACAACTTCAGACGTTTTGGAGAATTGACCTTCGGAAGATCTTGCTTACACTACAGCAGGCTTCAGTACTTTGGAAGCATTACTTTCTTTCGAGACCAATTTTTCTTCCGAAGGCAAGTTTTCACTTGTCTTCTTTTTCACCTTGGAACTTCCGAGAGAAAAAGCTTTTCCTTGAGAAGTTGGCTTCTTCTTGATCTTTTCAAAAGATTTCTTCTTGATCATGTGGACAGTGCTTTTAGGATTGTAGATGCAATCCTTAGCTAAATGAGAAGTACTGCCACACATGACACAGTCAAACTGCATTATTCTAGAAGTCTTCTTTTGAGAGCAGGACTGATCTTGATCACTTTCCACTTTCTTCTTCTTCTTCACAGATAAAGTAGCAAGTCTTTTAGGGAGAGACTTGCTGCTGGAAGTGGATGGTTCAGATTGCAGCAGTGGTACACAACAAATCAGCCTTCTTCTTGTTGTTGCTGGATGAGGTTGACACGAACTAGAACCCCTGGTATTAGGATTCATAGTTGAGTCTTCAGCTTTTACCACTTCAAATCTTGCAGAGATGAATACTTGTTTATGCTTAAAGTTGAAAGTGGCCTTGATCTTATGAGCTTTCTTGGACTTTCTCTTTGCTCTTCTGATCAAGTTCTTCCTCTTGGACTTTGACAACCCAACAGAATTCCTCTTCTCAAGAGAATAGTGACCCTTCTTAGGATGATCTTCTTCACTCTTCTCAAATGCATCCTTCACTATCTCCTCTTCATCCTCTTCACTCATATGGTCTATGAGGGGAAGCTCATCTTCACAAGTTCCACACCTTGGAGATCTTACTAAAAGTAAGGAGTGTGGAGGAGCTATCTCAGTAGATCCTAGTCCCTACTTATTCTGATAACACACTTTGGCATGCAAAACGAGGATATCATGTTTTTGAAGGTCTCTTTTTCAAGAACACATTTTTCTACCCTGGCTTTGCTGATCACAAGCTCAGCCTGGCATTCAGTTAACTTAATGATGAGATCTTTAATCTGAGTCCTATAGTTGGTGTGTTCATGTTTGAGAGTTGAAATGGTTTTCTCTAAATCTTCTATTTTTAGTTTATATCCATTTTCAGCTCTTTTGAAATCAGATTTTAAGATATTTAAGGACTCAAGATCAGATCTCATTTCTATGTTATAGGACCTGTATCTATTAACTTTAGCAATACATTCAGGAGTACAAAGATGTTCCAATACCTTGGCTTCATCCTGATCAGCCATCAGTGCTTGATTTGGAGATGCATCTTCAACTTGAAAGCTCCAGTCAAAGCCTCTTTTTTCAACAGCAACTGCAGCTTGCTACTTTGGCTTTTCATTCTAGTTGACTCCTTCAGTGTAGTTTGGTCTGGCTTGTGTTTGGCCACCATTTGTTCTAGGTGCCTTGCACTCCCTGGCAAAGTGTCCCATTTGGTTGCAGTTGAAACACTTCACCTTACTTTTGTCCAGTCCAAACTTTCCACTGGCTACATTGCTAGGAAACTTCCTCCCTGTCCGCTTGTAAAACTTCTTGGATCTGTGAGTGAGAAGGGCCATCTGCTGGACTATCTCCATGTACTCAAGATCATCTGGATGGATACAGTCCAGGTCTTCAAGGGTGAAGAGAAAGCTACCTGAACTCTCATCAGCAGACACAAAAGCATGGGAAGAGCTTGTCTCTTGGAATGGACTTCCTTGGATGTAGCTCTCCATTGGTGTCTTAGGGAAGGTGATGAAAGGACCCTTTTGTGAGTTGTCAGGGTAGCAGATAAGATGGTGCTATGGTTCTCTGCAATCCCTTTCAACCACATGAAGGGCTGAGCCCTGCTGATTGGTGGAGTTACCACATGGATTTTGCATGTTCATCTCCATCTGGTAGCCACTGAGGATACCATACAACTCTGTAAGAGTGTGAGTCTTAAGTTTCTCAGTCTTCTTGATGACAACACAGTAGTGAGTCCACTGTCTGGGAAGAGAGGACATGAACTTCCTCACAATGTCCCTGTTCTCAAGAGTTACTCCAACATCCATTAGAGTATCCACAATCTCAACATACCTGAAGTATTGCTGAGTTGTGGTTTCACCTGTCTTGTAGGTGAAGTTCTCAAACTGCAGCTTCAAGAGGTCCTTTTTGTTCTCCTTAGCTTCAGAGGACCCCTCATACATGAGCTTTAGTGTATCCTATAACTGCTTGGCAGTTTTGCACTTCTTGAAGCCCTTGTAGATAGAGTTGGGAAGAGTAGTTTGGAGGGCACTCATGGCCTTCTGATCGATATCTATCTTCTTTCTATCTTCTTCAGAATAGTATCTTCTTCAGAATAGTCAGCCACGTCTTTTGGGATCACGCCACCTCCAGCAACAGCTGAAGAGGTGTATGGAATGTAAGGTCCAGAGACAACAGATTCCCACATCCTGGAGTCTTGAGACTTGATGAAGCCTTTCATTCTTTGACACCAAGTATCAAAGTCTTCAGGAGTGATCAGTGCGGACTTTGTCATAGTGCCGGTTTCCATATCAGCCTTTGAAAGAGCGGCCATTTGCGTTGTTAAGTATTTTGTGAAAAACTGAGAGATCTAAGATGGTAAGATCTTACAATCAAGAGCCTGAAAAGCTCTGATACCAATTGCAGGACCTTTTGAAGTAGGGATGGCAATGGGGCGGGTTTGGGACGGGTATGAGTAATCCCAACCCCATACCCGATTACAAAAGTGTGTCCCATACCCGGCCCAAAACCTGTCGGGTATGAATCGGGTATTTACCCGTCGGGTATCGGGTATACCCGCGGGTAATCGGGTATACCCGTTAATGTTATAAAAATTACCCTTTGGGTATACCCATCCGGTATCTATACATCATACAAAACTATACTTGCATATACGTATTAAATAATATTTTTTGTTAATTCTTAATACTTTTTGTTATACTCCACTACTACTACTATCAAATTTTTATATTTTTATTATAAATTTGTAAGATATCATATGATCAAATGATATGAAGTTTTATAACTTATATTAACATATAATTATTAAATAAAAAAAATACTAAGTTAAAAATATAAAAAGATATAATTATATATAGTATAATATTAAATATAATAAATTAATAAAAAAAATAACTCCGGGTATATAATCGGGTAAACGGGTATGCTTAATCGGGTAATCGGGTCGGGTAATCGGTTATATAATGCAATCCCATACCCGCGAAAAAAATAAAAATCAATCCCATACCCGGTCCCATACCCGCTTACCCGATGTCATACCCGTCTCAATGTCTCGGGTTTCGGGTATTCCCGTCGGGTTCGGGTTTAATTGCCATCCCTAGTTTGAAGGGTGCAAGTCAGTTTTTCATAATGAGGAGAGACTTAGAACACTTAACAGATCAAATAGGGAACTGGACAGCTTAAGATGATACTAAGATGACACAAGTAAACAAGAGACTATGATTAGCTTAAGAACAAGATATTTGGTTTTGAAGAAAGAAGTATATTGGTCTCAAGTTCTATTAAAAGTGTTACAAAGTATTATTTAAAATTACAAGAACCTAAGATACTTTATACTACATCCTACAGCCGGCCATACTTTGAAAGCCGGCTAGAAACACTAATATAGACAACAAGATCATTGTAAAGTCAAAAGGCAGATTGCCTTTTGACATGTGACTATGACATGCCATAGCTCACATCCTATTGTAATACAAAAAGGATAAAAGTACATAAAGCAGAAAGTTACAGACTCAAGACCTTAATCTACAGCTTCCTAAAGCATGGACCTTTTCACCAACTTGTGTAAAGTTGGTGAGCCTGCAGAGTGGCAGCGGAAAGTTGGTCAGCTTTTCTGAAAAATTGTTGATCACAGAGAGCATGTGTTCTCTGTCTTCGAAAGAAATCAGTCTTCTATATTTGAGGCTTCGGAAGACTTTGTCTTCTAAGCTTCTGAAGACTTCATCTTTGGCTTCGGAAGAATTGGTCTTTTGGCTTCGGAAGATTTTACACTTGTGTAATTTTCTTGTAGAGTGTAAAACTTTCGAAGTAACTTCTACCATGCACAATGTGCATGCATGCAGGAGACACCTTGACTGTTTTGAGTGCATCAGCCTCTTCAATAATCCGTACACACATATACATAAAAGAATATATATTTGTATATATATAATGATGTTATTCCACCAAACAAAATAATGATTTTGATTGATAATCAAAAGTTAACACGGTTATCGCAATAAATGATGGTTAACATTCGTTCCCTTCCCTATATATATATATAGGACATAAAACGAATATTAACCCTTGTTTGTTGCAATAACCCATTAACCAAACCAGTGGTCACAGAAGGTCACCTAATCACTGTAAGTTGGATTTACAGTGGTAAAACTAGTGGTCCATAATTAACGTTAATTTTTTTTTAAAAATATAGCAAAACTATACTCGAATTAAATATATTAAAGTGATATATTTAATGGTGTAATTTGTATAAAAAATAACATCATAAAAATTAAAAAGTTATGACGATTTAAAGAAAATGGTGAATTTTTTTAAAAAATGGAGGGAAATTTTAAAAACAGGAGGAAAATTGTTACATCAGTGATATAACACGGTGTAAAAGTTAGTTAAACTAAATAATCATGGTGTAAGTATTTGATATATTAGTGTTAACCGGTTATCGCAATAAAGGTGGGTTAACAATCGTTTCTTCCCATATATATTTATAAATATATATACATATATATACATATATATATACATATATATATATATATATACATATATACATATAGGGTAAGGAACGGTTGTTAACTCACCTTTATTGCGATAACCCGTTAACACTAATGTAGCAAACACTTACACCATGATTATGTAGTATAACTAACTTTACAGCGCGTTACACCACTGATGTTACAATTTTCCCTCCATTTTTTTGAAAGTTTCACCCATTTTTTAAAACCGTCTTAACTTTTTTGTATGATGTTATTGTTTTTATACAAATTAGACCATTAAATAGATCATTTTTAATCTTTAGTTCAAATATAGTCTTGCTATATTTTTTTAAAAAAAATTTAACATTAATTGTGGACCACTAGTTTACCACTGTAACTCTAACTTACAGTGATCACATGGCCTGCTGTGGACCACTATTTTGGTTAACAGGTTATCGCAATAAACAAGAGTTAACATTCGTTCTCTATCCTATACATATATATATATACATACATATATATATATACATACATATATATATATACATACATATATATATATATATATATATTTAATTGGTAATTGTTTGTTAAGGATTTCTTGTTGAACATCTTTATTCATAAACATTTTGAGACTAATATGAGTAGCATAGCTTACTTGAGTTATTTTTAAAATTTTGTTTCATTCTTCGATGATATAATTTTTAAATTCAAGTTCTGGGTATTACAAAGAGCCACCTCCAAGGGTGCTGCAAAGGATTGGATTTCCTCACAATTACTTAATTGAGCACCATAACTTTTTAACCAATTTTAAAGGACCGGATTTTTTAACTGTCAATCAATACTCGATTGATTAATGATCAAAAATTGTGGAATAAATTTTTATCATTGTTTAAACACAATTACAATAATTAATTTAGTAAGGAATAATAACACATATTCTGTAGATAAGATTTCTCTCAATTATATTCACACAATATGCTTTCCTTAGCAATTATAAAAGTACTAGAATGAAAACTAATACATAATACATAAATCCAACAATTTATCCTAGATAAATCAAGTTCACGCATGATCCAATTTCTCGCATAGTTCAGAAGTTTACGCACAACTCCCTGTTTTCGCAAAACTTGATCCTTTGAACATAAATTTTTCATATGATCAAGTTTTCACATGATTGATTTACATGATTTGAAGTTGATTTAGATTGTATTTGAGGTAGACAGTGAATGACGAGTGTAATGGAGTTGGTTTTAGGTGAACTGGATTGAGTTTAAAGGGGTAATTAGATTGTTTTAACTCTCAGGTCTGTTTTCGAATAAAATAGTAGTCGATTGCATCGAAATGGTGATCAATTGGCATAGAATAGGTGTTAATTTCATTTGGTTAGGATTCAGTTAGTTATCTGGAACAATTGAAAGCTTGAAAAACGTGTTTTGGATCGAGTTAGATATTAAAATACAAATCAAGAACTTCAAGTTTGATCCTAAATTTTGCGAAAAGTTTATAGTTTTCACACATATTGAAGCTTTTGTTTTTAACAGTTAATTTCGAAAATGTTTTTGCATTAAGATGGTTCCTTATATAAGTATCGCATTCAGCAAGTGAAAGCCTTGATCAACTTGTTAATGTTTACAAGTTTTTGCTAGGATCCCTGCGAAAACTTACGTTCATGCAAAAACTTTTGCTATTAGCCAAAAGTATGGAATGAGGAAGATTATGTCTCCAGGACTTATAGGTTTGAAAACCTTGTTATATATACTAAACCCAGGATGTGGGATCCATGAAGCTTGGTCCTTAATTTCCAATGTACAAAAATCATAAAGGAAACATTGTTAAGAAACCTAAACATTTATGGAATGATGAAGACTTGAAGAAGTTTAAATTAGACGTTAAAGCTTATGTATCTATCCCTATGGCACTTTCAACTGAAATATGTCACAATTACCATAGTTTTAGAGGTAATAAGGAATTATGGGAAACTTAAGAAAGTCAGCTTATAGGAATCAAAGATATGAGGGAGAGCAAGAAAAACATGCTGAATTAGAAATTCAACATGTTTAATCATGTGAATCGTGAAACACTTGAGCCCTGAATTAGCAGATTTGTAAAGTTGGTTACCAAAATAAAGAGTGTGGGCATTGAGTGAAAAATATTTCTGTGAAAAGAAGTTTCTAAATTCTCTTCCTTATAGTCGGACCAAGTTGTACATCATTAAAAAAACTAATGATCTCTTTAATATTCATTAAGTGATTTGATATCCATTATCAAATCATACATATGGATGACAAACAAAGGGTAGCCAACCACTTAAGTTCATTGGGTCCTAAAACAACTTCTCTCTATGTAAATATGGCAAGCAATCCTAACTACTATTTGAGTAAAACTCAATTCTGCGAGCAACAATAGGCTTGTTCCACTTAAGCTAGAGGTTCAAGAACAATCTATTCAATGTTCAGTTCAAGCTTAATTTTCTCCAGCCACTCCAGTTTCTCATGTGAATCAAGTTTACATTACTAAGCAAAATTCTCCTCATCCAAAGGAGAAAGTTCAAATTACTGAGGAACATCTTTCTTTGTTTACCAAATTCTTCTCAAGTTATGATTCTTTCATGGTTGAAAGACTATCTGCTCTAAACATTATGCTTGATGATCTTCAACAAGTAAATCTTGTTAGTATTAAAAAGAATGATATCAAATATCAAATGATAATGATATTCTACAAATCCAAAAACTTTATCAAAAGAACGAACTGGAAGAAAGGCTTTAAGGATAAACAGTAATAGCAAACATTAGATCTAATAAATCCCCCCAAGAGATATAACTATGACAAAACTAGGCATCTTGCTTGGAAATGTACCAACCCAAAATTACATATCCAGAGGGAAACAAGAAGATGGTGACAAATGTGGGTGATTCTACTACATATAAAGCTACTTTATCTATTGTTTAAAGTGTTGATTAAAAAAATATCATTGAAGAATAGGTTCACAAGGAGTTCATGGTGGATGTGGTAAATGACAAACTAGAATGATTTGCCTAAATAACTGAAGTATATGATAATCTTAATTTGTTCATCAAAGTGTGTTGAGAAAGTTCAACAATATCAAGCTCACAACAAGGAACCGATTTTGGAATTTAAAAGCTACAATATTTTATATAAAAATATAAAACTAATGAAAAGATTATCAAAGATATATTTGATGGATTAACAAAACAATTTGAAATGATAAGTTCGTGTTAGAAACAAACTGACCAAATGATGAAATAGCTTATACTAAACTTATTGTCGAGAAATTTGAACTCTCATTCATAATGGTTAAAGATATTATTAATGAAAAGATGACCTAGAAAATTAATGAGGCTAAAAGTGGTGAGGGTTATCACAATATGGCTTCACCAATTAATCCAGATTATACAAGCATGAGTTCATCATATGAAAATGCTAATGAAGAAATAGTGTATCGATTGGGTTTTCAACAAAAAATGACATAAAACGTGTAGTCAACGTAGCTTTGACTATTGATCCTCAAATTACATTTGATTTTTTACTAACTTGAATACTCTTTAGGCAGAAAACATAATTTTGGTGGATGGGTTTGTGAAAAAGTATTACAGTGACACTAAGGGTGCGTTTGTTTCATGGAATGGAATGGAATTCTGATGGAATTGGAATGCAGATTCCATTCCTTATGCTGTTCGTTTCGCCAAAAGAAGGATTGTAATTTAAATCCTTCGAATTCCTTCAAATTACGGGATTTGAAATCCTTCCAAACTTGGGGGGATTGTTTTAAAATATCAGGATTTCATGGCAATTTACCAAAATAACCTTATTGTGAAATAAAGAGGGTTGAACCCTAACCCTAGAAGATGAGAATTGCAGATCTGAGGACATCATTTTCGCGGATCTGAGGACGCTTCGTTCAGGCGCAAAGCGTTTTCTCAGCTTCATCGCCAGCGCAGATCCGAGGACGCTTCGTTCCGGCGCAGATCTGAAGACACTTCGTTCTGGTGCAGAGCCTCTTCTCATCTTCGTTCCGGTATTGAAATCGCACCTATTTTTCTGAAATCGTAGATTACTTCCCGATATGATTGCGTGATTACTTCGAATATGAACCTTGATTTAGATTTCGTGCTGTTATGTTTCTTCAAAAGTTTCTGCAAGTTAGTTTAACCAATTTTGTTTATGAATTCTTTTTCACGTTCATGTGCTTGCTTTTGTCAATTTGCACAGACTTGTATTTTCTTGAATTTATGTGGTTATGATGTATATACTACTGCTGGGATTCAATTTAGTGTAGATAATTCTAATTATTATGATTGAAGATCCTGTTTCATCAATATTCTAGATTAACATTAGATTTAATTTTGGCTCAAGTTCTGGAATATGAATCTTACAGAATATAGATATAAAAAAGTTGCAATGTGCGAAGTTTTTTGTGATGGACGGAGTATTATCTGCAAGAATTGAGATTCATTTTGTCACCAAACATTCCAAAAGTTTGTCTTCTGATAGTTTTAAATGAATGGATGAGCTAATCTTTACACTATGGCATACCCTCTTTTTGCATCATAACTAGATATTTTTGTTGTAAGGATAAAGGAACAAATACACATCTATATTGGTATATTTGTGTACAAAAGTCTAATAGCAAGTAAAACTGTATTGTGATAATATACTTGATTTTTTTGGTGACTATGTGGTGCAAATTGATGGTGAGTAAACAAATTCTTAGATTATATCATTTGTACTTTATTTACTTTGAAAAATGTACTTTGCTAAAAGGATGTGATTAACCATGCATAGTTATGGCCATTCGTCTAGGACTTGGAGACAATATAGGTGACAAAAATTGTAAATGTGAGAACTAAGAAGTCAATGAGAAAATGGTTAAGTATATAATATCTCATTCTCATGTCATTGAAAAGGGATGCTATGTGTATGCTTCATGTCAATGTTATTTGTATATGTTGATATACATTCAACTCAATACGAACATATTGTTACAAAAGGACCTGTATTTGCATATGACAAATATAATTTTGAATGTTAATTGATCTAGTATCAGGATTGATTTGTGAGTGTGCAGAGGGGTTTTCATACAAAGTAGAGTATGCCACCAAGCCTCTCTAGTTTAGGTTTGATTGGTGCACGAGGTTTGTTGTGTGCGTTAGCTATATGTTCTTCACAAGGAGTGTTCTTTAAAGGTAAGATCAACTTCAAGGTAAATAAGGTGTCTTGCAAATTAACTGGTTTTGCAAATTAACTAGTTTTGTATTTACTTTATGAATTGAAAATTAATTAAACAATTATATTACTTGAAATTAAAACAAAGTCTCCCCTCTATTGTGTTATGGTTTTGATAACATGTGTTATAGTTTTAGGCATTGTGTTATGAGTCATTTGTTAAGCCTTACTAGCTATAAAGTTTCTGATAGGGGACTTTAGGACCACCCCCTAGTTTTAGGCATAGTGTTATGATTCTAAGATTGTCTAGAAAGTGTTGTCTGAGCTATTGATTGTCTATAAAACTACCTTAAAACTCTATTGTTCATATGAAGTTTTGATAATATGTGAGCTTTTCTAAGATTATAGGAATGGGCATTAAAGTTTATTAGGTTCAACAAAGCAATCAGAAGCATAGATGAAGATATAAAATTACATAAATTGCTTTAGTCCTATAATCCATCAATTACTTACAAATAAGGATGATAATTGGTGAATTGTTTACCATAGGTGAAGATATACAATTATATAAATTGCCTTAGGTTAGTACAAATATATAATGATTGAGGCTAAACGTAGCCTGCACAATTGGATTCTTTATAGATTCAATATTTGTTTATTTATTCTACTTTGGGAATATGGATTTGGTGGGAAGTTGTTTGTTCTTCATACGATTTGTTATCAACACCAATCACATGTAATTTGAGATATTAGCTATTGATTTCGGGTGGATTATTAGAAAATGACCCGACTTAGTTTAACAACTCGCAATCGTAAACAAAAGAGAAGGACATTGATTTTGCCATGGTGGAACCAACTTGTTACAACACTTTCTTTGCTTGTCCTTTCAGTTTACATGTTGATGATCAAATACATAATGGATAAACCACTTTTTCGATGTCGCTCATCAAAAATAGATCGATATTCAATATTGTATAGACATGTTTATGAGAGTAACAGTATGGCTATATCCCAAATTAGGATGGATCGATCATGTTTCATAAAGTTATGTGAGATGCTAAAGAATTTTGGAGGATTAAAACCAAATAGGAATATGGACATTGATGAACAATTAGCCATCTTCCTTCATATTATCGCTCATAATGTCAAGAATCGCGTCATGAGATGTTGTTTTCATCATTCAGGAGACACTATTAGTCGGTGTGTCTCTCGAGTTTGCAATGCAGTAATTAGATTGCATATGCATTTGCTCAAGAAACTCGAGCCTATTCCCGAGAATTATACCGACCAAAGGTGGAAATGGTTCAAGGTATTATATAATCATCATAACCTTTTATGGTATAATTATGTTAGGAATTAGAAATGTATTATAATACTTTTGTATTGTTCGGCTGTAGAATTGTTTAGGAGCTCTAGATGGAACATACATAAAGTGCTTAGTGCCTAATGAAGAGAAGCCTAAATACAGAACAAGAAAGGGAGAGATTGCTACAAGCATGTTAGGTGTGTGTTCACCAGATATGCAATTTATATTTGTGTTACCGGGTTGGGAAGGGTCAGCGGCTGATAGTAGAGTCCTATGAGATGCTATTGATAGGCCACATGGATTGAAAGTTTCAAGGCCGGGTATGTAAAATCTTATATAAATAATCATACAAGAATATACAACCAAGTTAGTAATTTAAGTTGTTACTAACTACAATGTATTTTTAGGTTATTATTTGGTAGATGCGGGATACACAAACGGAGAAGGTTTTCTCGCTCCTTATAGAGGTCAAAGATATCACTTAAATGATTGGCGTAATGGACACCAACCGACTACCCGAAAAGAATTATTCAACATGAAACATTCGTCTGCAAGAAATGTTATCGAAAGATGTTTTGGTATTTTGAAGAAAAGATGGGGAATTTTGAGAGACCATTCATACTATCCTATTGACAAAAAAAATAGGATCATAATGGCGTGTTGTCTTCTTCATAATTTTATAAGGAGAGAAATGCTAGTAGATCCATTTGAAGATGATGACGAAGATGAAAATGAAAAAGAAGACGAAGACGGAGAGGGGAACGGAGACGAAGAGGGGAACGGAGACGGGGAGGGAAACGAGGATGGAGATAATATAACTCAAATTGCGACGTTAAACTAGTGGACAATGTTTAGAAACAATCTAGCGCAAAGCAAGTTTGATTCTTGGAGTGCTACCAACTTATCATAAATATATTACAAATACATGGATTATTAAACTATTGTTTGCTATGTTGCTTTTTATGGATTGATAAATTATTAAATAATTGTTATAAATGAATATAGATATATTAATTGTTATATTAATTGGTTACACAGTTGTTTTGTTGCTATTTTTGTTGGTTTGAAATTTTATAGGAATGTTGACCAATAATAGAAACTATCGAGTGTGGTCTGATAATGAAGATGATAAGCTTGTTGAAGCTTTAGTAAACATGACTAACACCGGAAAGTTTAAATCTGATAACGGCTTTAGAACCGGATATTTACAACATTTGGAAGCGTCCTTAAAAGAATCACTTCCGGACTTGGGCATTTTGGGTAAACCCCATATTGATTCAAGGATCAAAACAATGAAAAAAGACTGGTCAGCTGTTTTCGATATGCTAAAAGCTAGCGGATTTGGGTACGATAAAGAAACGAATAGTGTCACTCCTGATGCTGGAGTATGGGAATCATACCTTGAGGTACGCACTAGATTTTGAATTATATTATGATTATGTATAATTCTGTTTTAATTCATAAAGCATGTTTAGCCATTGTTAAGGATAATTTTGTTGGGGTAAAAAATTTCCATTCCATAGTTTTGTTGATATATTTCTTATCATGTGAAACAGAAGAATAGACATGCGGGTAAATGGAAAGCAAAAAAGCTTCCTCACTATGAAGATATGTGTGTTATATTTGGTAAAGACCGAGCTCAGGGTAACAAAGCCAAAACCGTGGTTGAGATGGAAGAAGAGGTGAACGTGGCAGAAGTAGAGCACCAAGTAAATGAGGAATTTGATGAAATCAGCCATAGCGTTGGTACAGATTCAAGTTTTCAACTTGAAGAAACTTCAGGCGTACGTGGAAAGAAGAGAAAACGTGTGAGGCACGTAGATCCTTTGGTTCTGAGTTTTAGTGATGCAGTTGTTTTATTTGCCGACCGCCTTAAGGAAACTTCAGCTGAACTAAAAGAAGATATAAAGTTTGAACTTGACATAAAAAAGAAAACTTTAATGATGCCCGAAGAGCTATCGAAAATGACATCTTTATCTCAATTGGAAAAATTTCAAGCAATTGAAAAGATTAAAGATGACCAGATTAGGGTGATGACCTTTTGGAGCTTGGGTGAAGAGGAAAGGGAGGCTTGGATCAGTATTTTGTTGTCGGGTTAAGTTTGGCTAACAAAAAATTGGATTAAGAATTTGTAGTTATGTTTAAAACTTTTAGTCGTATGTTGAACTACTTTTAGTCATATGTTGAACTACTTATGGTCGTATGTTGAACTACATGTTTATGTCGCAAGTTTAAAATTTGTAGTTATGTTTAAAACTTTTTTTGAGGGGGTGGGGGGGGGGTAGGAGGTGCGATGACATGTATTTGTTTGAAAAATAAAATAAAAAAAATTGAGAGGTGGGGGTGGGGGGTGGGGTTGGGGGTGGGGTGGGAGGTTAAGTATGGTGGTTGGGGTTGGGGTCAGGGTTGTCACAATTTATTTTTGTATTTTGAGTCAATATTAAGACTTTAAAGACTTTTTGATTTAAAGGGTAATTATGTTATTTTACAAATTTAAATTCCAATTCCATTCATAACTATACCAACCAAACACATTATAGGATTTGAGTAGGATTTTTTAAATTCCAATTCAAATTCCTTTTCTAATTTCATTTCCAATTCAAATTCCATTCCATTCTTTGAAACGAACGCTACCTAAGAGTTTGTGTGAGGGTGAAAAAAATTATAATTTAAGGAAATGAAATAAAAAGGAGTTCTTAGTGAAAACATCTCATGTTTTGGAAGAATTTATTGATGAATATTTGTTGAAAGTTAATGCTTGTGGTCTTGTGATTGTGCTAGATGTATCACCTGTTGCTAAATCTGACTCTAAACCATCATGCTCAAAACCATTAACCAAATTAGAAAAATTAAAGGGATAAGTTATGCGTAGTCAAAATATAATCAAGAATAAAAGAATTAGACAAAACAACTCTAACTTGAAAATTGTTATCAAGAACAAATTTGATTCCAAAGGAGACCTTGGTAATGCTGTTCATATTTTTTAAGACTTGAACACTCGATTGCTTAAAAATAAACTTTCAAATGTTTCTAACAATTTGAAACCAAGTGTTTCCACAATAGGTATTTCAAAGCCTGGTATTACTCCAAGAAAGTGTCCAAAAGAAGCCATAAAGGCAAATGATCAAGCCAAGCTAGTAAATGATGAAAGTGTGTCAAAGTCTAAAGATCCACTATTAAATAGACAAAGATATATCAAAGTTGGATTTATGAAATGTTTGATGATTGTCATATAAAATTCTAGAGGAAAATGGGAGTGTAGTGCGATTATAAAAGTTTTTAGTTTAATGACAAAACGTCATTTAAAACATAATCGCATCTTTGGTTCGGGTCGATTGCTTAATGTGTGGTTGATCGACCGGGTCAAATTGGTTTCCACCAAAATCTTATTGTTAAATATGTGGAAAAATATTAGGTTAAACAAAAAGATAAACTACAGCTTACCATATAACATTTATAACCGACTGAAAATCTCATTGTACAGATTCAAAGACCAAATTGATTAAAAGAAGAAAAAAAAGAATCACGAGTCAACACAGACCTAAGTTGATTAAAAGAAGAAAAAAAAGAAACATGAGTCAACACAGGATACTCAAAATCAAGACAAAAGAATAATCAAAATTAGGGTTTTTGATGTAATATTTTCTAGCACCCATAAATAAAAATCCACTAGTTCATTTGTAGGTGTGTGTCATAATGTGTTTTCTATGGTGTGAATCAACCACCCAAGGAGAAACTTTCCTTTGGGTGGGTTTGATCTTATTCACATATGAATTTTATTGTAATTTGTTCATCAACATCAATGAAATAATCTTATTACCATCATCATCTATTTTTTACATTCTTGGATTCAAACACTTACACCCATTATAATTTTGACTTTTAGATCTTAAACATGATGAATCATTAGTTCACTAAATCTGAAATATTGATTTAGTAAAATGGTATCAAAATTCAGAAAAGTCAATTAGTTAACAATTAATTAATTGTTATGTCTAGTTTGATCGAAGATGTTTTAGTCCTTGTTCTCTCAATCAAATTAGAATTTGTTGTGATCTAAATGTTTCAACACCAAAACCAAAAACAACATATGATGAACCGGGTACCCTAATCCAACATTATACGATCTGTATGGTGATGTTGGTTATGTCCTAATGAAATGCTGATGACAAATACTGATGTTGAGTATAAATGTTGATGACAAATGCCGATGTTAAGCATAAAATGCTGATGACAAATATTGTTCAGCATGAAATGTTGATGACAAATGCTGAGGTTAACTATGAAATGTTGATGTTAAATGATTATGTAATACATGAAATATTGTTGTCAAATGTTGCTATAATACATGAATTGCTTCTGTCAAATGATGCTGTAATACATGAAATGTTGCTGTTAAATGATGTTGTAATGCATGAATTCTTGCTATCAACTGATGTTGTAATACATGCAAAGCTACTATCAAATACGGGTGTTATGCATGACTTACAAATGGGGCGGCTTGTGATGCATCATATGCTAGTCCTAATACAAATGCGAATTAGTAAATGTCTAAGCATGATATGCGAATGGGAAAGTGCAACGTGATAAAACAACATCCAATGATTATGAATAGATGATTAAGAAAACAAAAAAAATCATCAATGCAGATGAATATAACCAACATGCACATCCATTTTCAACATTCTAAACAAAAAGAAGAAAAGAAATCAAATCAAATTTGGTCATAAAATTATTGATTTATTTAGGGATTTTGTATAACTGTCGGATACTCTTTTTGAATTTCATGATGTCACATTCTTTGATGATTTGTGGAATAGATAGACAGGCTTTAACCAAGTGGAATTAAGGTTATCTAAAGAATGTTAGATTATTAAGTTATTTTAGTGATTCAAAAGAGTTGAAATGTCTTCAAGATTGATTCATGTTTCCGATGTTGTTTTTTGGTATTTAAAACCTTGTCATATGCCTAATACATTCTAATCCTTAGAATTGTGATATGAATGGTAATCCAAAAGTGATACGACATCTGTCATACTCTTATTTTCCACAAATTGAGTTATACTGTTAGATGTGTGACATTCTAGGATTCCAATCAATAGTTACACCAAATGACACATTTAATGCCAAATTATTTCATCAAAGTTTATTAGTTAAATTGAAACATTTTTCAAAATTCAAGTTTCACAGTAAATAGCACAGAAGCGAATTAAAATTATGACATCTGGTAATTTTCCGTTATCAAACTAAGTTAGTTCCGTTATGTCTTGCATACACGTTTCGTGAGTACAAAATAGTGGTCGTTGAACGTTGGTAACTTAATAATAATTAACTTTGGTTAACAAACAATAACCTAATTTGTAATTTTGATTATTAATATGTGGTTATGTGATTTATAAATTTTAAATATTTATTCATATTTTTCTCGTTTTACAACGTGACGATTTGTGAAATACAATTTGTGTGAATTGTTGCTAATTAGAATGTATGATTATAAGTGTGATTAATAATAATCCATGTTTTCTAGTTAAAACTAATTAAAAAGTGTTAAAAAGATTAACTTTTATAAAACTTAAACAAGGAGGGTTTAATTGGTAATTACTACAAAAGTTAAAGTTAAACAAAACCCAATCCTAGCCCCAAACTCCACACTTCGGCCGAAATCCCTCCCCCCCATAATCAACCCTTGTGATTTTGATCTTCAACATCAAGAACTTTTGATTTTTTCTTAGCTTTGATCATTCCAACATTATAGCAAGCTTGATTGTGGAGCATTATACGATTAGAGGTAAGATTTGATTAGTTTTTTATGGATTTGATTCAAGAACAACTCTAGTTCAATTGACATTGCAAAATACGAAATTGGCATGGTTTGATGATGATATGATGTTAGTTGTATTGTATTGATGCTAGTTTACGTAGATTATGCAAGAAATTCATGAAATTGACGTGTTGTTCATACCTTACTATAAGTAGAAACTTTTGTGCATGAGAATTGGGGTTTTGATGAGTTGTTGATGTTTATCATGTTTAGATGGTTTCTATGAACTAGATTAGGTATATCATTGATGAATTCATGATTGAATTGGATGATAGATGGGTTGTTGGATGTTACTTTCCCGAAAGGGAAACTTTATTGATGTGAATCTTTGATGAGTCATTCACCAACAGGTGCTTCACTGAGGGTATTGGGTGCTGACGTTGATCCTTTCTCAAGGTCCACTACTAGGCCTTCAACCAAGGTTTCCCCTTCAAAGCTAATCATAGGGTCTGCCTAAGTATCCAGTTTACCAATAGTTTTCTGTGCTAGCCTCTGTCTATGTAAGCTCGATCTTCTTCTGAATTTCTCCAGCACCCATTCTTGAATTCTTTCAGCTAATCTGCCAGCCTGCCTGTTTTTGCTTGGATTGAAAAGAGGCAGATCAACTAGAGAGAAATTCTCATAGAATCTCAAGGTCTGATAGTTGAAGACTTCTTGCTGCCCCTGAGACCTAGAGAGTACCAAGGCCTTTCTTGCAGCATCATACCACCATCCCATTATTGGATTTTTAGTAGTGTAGGATGGGGTAGACATGACCTTTGGAATTCCTTCCTCAAATAGTTCCTGTAGTAAGGCTTCCATATCAGTGTGAGCCTGAGGAAGTTTTTATGTCTGGACAACTGCAAGTGAGGGTGGTGAATCCTTTTTTTCCATACTCTAGACAAAACTCTTAGGTTCTGTGATTGTAGGGACTTTCTCCCTCTTTTTGGTAGTATCACCCACTTGTATAGGTGAGTTGTAGGTTAAGTCCAACACTTCCATAGGTTCTTGTTGTCCTGGTTTAGTTTGTGTTGCAGGACTCTTAACTAGCTTGCCCTTAAGATCGGTGATCTCAAGTTGCTATTCAAACACCTGCCTTTGAATGGTTGTCACCTGAGATTCCAGGTGACACCTTTGAATCTAAATAGGTGCATAAGTCCGATGGTTTTTGCACCTTTAGTAGCAAACTCCCCTTATCTTCAGAAGAAGAATCATGGGGGATGAGAGAACATAAACTGAGTCAGTTTCCTCACCACAAGGAATTGTTTCTTGGCTTCTAGATTTCCTCTGCTCCAAGACAGTTTTAGGAGAAGTCTCAAGGGGCTGAGTTGCCATGGTTGAGGTCTTAAGGATGTAAACAAAAATGAAAGCCTCTTCCATATGGACTTCCTTAACTTGTTCAGAAGATTCCACTTCAGTGGGGGTGAATGATGTGGGCTAGAAATGGGTGTTTAAGAAGCACTATTATCTCTTTGAGTAGGGGAGGGGAAGGGAGATTCATGGTACTCACTGAATCCAAATACTCATAATTATTGAAAGCAAGGTCTAGCATTGGTTGGTTTAGATCTAGAGGCTGCGGATGGTAACTTTCCCCGGAAGGTTGTTCACTTGAGTTTTGTGACTCAGAATGAAGACTTTTAGCTTGGGTAGTGAGCTCATCAAGCTGAGCATGAGAAACCTCAGCACTGATCAAAGAAGTAAAGGAAGTGGTTTACTTCTCAAAGGAAGTGGGAGCTCTTGTTTTCATTTCCTCCTACATGGGAGAGTATATGGGGCCTGCTCAACTTGAATAGACTGAGCAGGGGTTCGTTTGAATTTTCTTTGGTAGGTCATGGTTATTTGAGGCTGTGAGAGTGATGCAAAGGTAGACTTGGGCAAAAAAACCGGGTACGGACCCGACCCGGCGAACCCGACCCGGACCCGGGTCCGGGTACAACCCGGTATAGGGTGTACCCGGTTTGGAACCGAAAATACCCGGTGGGTAGGAACCGGTTAATAGGGTTCGAGATCGAATGGTGAAGTTCGTGATTCAAGAAGCTTTGCCTTTTAGTCACTTCGACAATCCTCGTTTGACCAACTTAATTCGAGAGACGCTTCAACCTCGTTACAACCATGTAAGTCGTACTACCCTTAGACGTTATTGTTTAAAATTATGGAAGCAAGCAAAAAATGATTTAATTGTATTATTTGAAAATTTAAATACCGGTGTAAACTTAACTAGTGACGTTTGGTCGGCTCCACACGGTTTACCCGAATCGTACCTTTGCGTCACCGCTCATTGGGTAGATCCCAAATCATGGCAATTGATGAAACGTACGATTGCGTTTGATCTTTTTTCGTATCCACACACCGGAGAATTTTTGTTTTACTTTTTGGATAATGTAATAACTACTTTTAATTTACAAAATAAAATTTTTTCAATGGCATTTGATAACGCTTCCAACAACACAACCGCGGTTGAAAAATTAAAATTAAAATATCTTCCGATTGCAAACGGTGATTTTTTCCATACTCGTTGTGTTGCACATATTATTAATTTAGTAGTGCAAGACGGTCTATCCGTGCAATTTGTTGATAACTTTATTAAAGCTTTTCGATTTATGTTACATGACGTTTATAAAAAAAGTAGAAGAAGATATCAAGATTATAAAAAACTTTGTAAGGATACGGACTTTGTATTTTTAGGTCCTAATTGGGATGTACCTACTCGGTGGAATTCGACTTGTCACATGTTTAATTGTGCTTTAAAACAAAAGGGAACTTTGAAAGCTTTTCATAATAGTCTTTCGGATAATGGTGAAGCCGACCCATTTCCGGATGCGGGTTGGAAAAATGTTCAAAGTCTATCCGATTTTCTTGAGGTGTTTAAAAACTCAACAACAAAATTATCGTGAGTTTATTATCCCACTAGTTATTCGGTGGTTCAAGAATTATATTTCATGGCTTTGAATTTTAAAAATTTTCAATATAAAAATGATATGTTTACACAAATGATAGAACCAATGAAAGAAAACTTTAAAAAATATTTTGAGGAGTTACCACCCGTTTTTATTTGTGCCGCCGCTTTAAATCCGTTTTTAAATGTTGCTGGGGTTGAATGTTTGATAGACGAGATAAATGACAATTTAGATATGCATGACGAAACCCCAATTTTTCAAGGGATGCCAAAAAAAGTTTTAATGCAAGCTTGAAAACAATATATAATTTTTATTTAAATGGATATGGGCCTAACGTAAATATAACCACACCAAGAGAATCAACCTCAAATGCTAGTACCTCGATGAAAGACCCGGTTATAACCATGTTGAATGTTGTTCGGGATGTGACGGCTAAACGACAAAGGGGTAACACCCCAACAAGTGAGCTCGGTAGATATAGTGCTACGGATTTTATTTCCACTATGACTACCGAAGATTATCATGCATTCGATATTTTGGCTTGGTGGAAAGGAAAGGAATCTCAATTTCCGATTCTTTCCGCTATGGCCCGTGATTTACTAAGCGTCCAAGCTTCTACGGTAGCTTCGGAATCTGCGTTTTCTCTTAGTGGCAGGGTACTCTCATTACGGAGAACAAGACTAACTCCAGAAGCGGTTGAGATGTGCATTTGTTTAAAGGATCACTTAGACGCGATGGATCGTATACAAGACCAACAAGCCTCGAAGATGAAATTGCACTCGAAGCTAAAGTACACGATGAAGAGGTAGAAGAAGGAGTATCTTCTGGCATATCGGATGAAGAATTAGCATTTGATCAAGCGTCTCGTAGTAAATAAACATTAGACGATAACTTAAATAAAAGTTTTATGTTATTTTTTATTGATCGATTTATGTATTTTTAAGTTGTTTAAATAAATAAATGAAAAATTAATATTTATTTAATATTGTTAAATAAAAACAACATTAATATTATTAATAATAATAACAATAATAATATTATTAATAATAACAGCAACAACAAAAACAAACAAAAACAAAAACAACAATAATATTATTAATAATAATAACAATAATACTTATTATGATTTATAATAATAATAACAAAAACAACAACAACAAGTCAATAATACTAATAATAATAATAATAATAATAATAATAATAATAATAATAATAATAATAATAATATAATAATAATAATAATAATAATGATTTATATTAGTAAAAACAAAAAAAAAATTAAAAAAATTCAAAAACCCGATTATACCCGGGTTCCGTACCCGACCCGGACCCGACCCGACCCTAACCGGGTATGTCGGGTAGGGTAATAGCTTGGGTGAACCCGACCCGGGTTCGAACCCGGTTCCACCCGTACCCGGGTACGAAAAAAACCGGTTGGGCCGAACCCGGTTTCGGGTATTGGGCCGGACCCGGTTTGCCCACCTCTATGCAAAGGTTTCAGGTGTGGGTTCAACACTGATTTGTGTTTTTAGGTTGTCCCTGGAGTAGTGAGCTCTAACATTTTTAGGACTAGGGCTGTTTCTACCCCTGAGAAACTAACAGTAGTTTTTCTCCTGATCTTAAAGCTACAGAGCTTCATCTGTCCCAGTTTAAGAGTGTTACCTGTTCCCCTCAACTATGAGCCCAGTTCATAGTTAAGAATGTGTTTGACATATCTAGGGAACATGTAATACTCTAGGGAGTCCAAGTTTGTGATAAGATTTGTATAGACAAATTGATAATGCCTGAACTTGACCCCTGTACCATCCATGGACTATGTAAGATAAGTCCTCAGGGATTTGATCCCATCCTCCATAATATTTTGATAAACAATGGATAATAACATGGAGAAGGTAGTTCCACTGGTAAGAGACCTGACCCTTTCTTAAGGTTTTAACTATGTAGTCACCTTCATAACCCATCTGTCTAAAGGAGTGGTTGATAGATTTTTTGGGGAAGGATGTTTCACCTTTAGCATCATCCAGCCTAAAATGATTGTTGATGGAGGCTGTGGTGATGAAAACAGTCATCCCCTACACTTGGGCTCTAAGTGCCTTCCCACCATCCAAGATGACCTCTTGGCAAGTCTCCAGAAGTCCAGCTGTTGATGTTCATATAGTGGAGGGTCTATAGTAAGGGTGGTGAGGTAAGAAGAGTGAGCAAGAAAACGGCAGACGTCTAAGAAACCAGGATCTTTCCCAGACGACAATAGAGCAACCTGATTGTGTTGCCTGTTTAGCTGCATGGCAATGTTAGGTTGGTTTCTGGGTTTAGGGTTGGCCATTTTAGAGATCTTAGTCACGAAGGAAGCTAAGAACAGTAAGGGTTATAAGAGATTTAGGGCTTGAGAATTTGCAGATGAAGAGGTAGTAGAAAGAGAGAGACCCGTTGAAAAATGTATATATCTGCTTGGATTTGAGACAAAGTTATTGCAGGAGATAAATTTTGAAATCCGGATATGTCGGTCCCACCTCTCAAAAAGTGCCCAAAAATGCAGTTTTCTTGAAAGTAGAAAAATCTTTTGAAGGTAATTTGTCTTTGGAAGATATTTCTTAGATTTACGAGAATTTGCTTCGAAAGAAATTTTCTTAGAGTAAAATTGCTTCTAAAATATAGTTTGTTTTGAAAGACAGTAAAATTTAGAAATTTTATGCAATAATAAATCTTTCGAGACCAAATTGCTTTCAGAAGAATTTTGTTCTTCAAGTCATGTAAGAATGTAAAAGAAAATTTAAGCTTCGGAAGATATACTTGAGTTTCTTTCGAAGGTAAACTTCTTAGAAAATACTTATTAGAATTGAAGACATAAATTTCTTTCAAAGTCAATTTTAATGTCTTTCAAAAGAAACTATATTTCAAATTCTTAAAATTTTAAGGAATATCAGTTTAAATTTTTTTCTTTCAAGATAACTAGGCTTATGAGTGATGAAATTGACAACCTTAAAGACACACATTTAAAAAATAATTCAGAAATTAATTTAAGAAAATCTAGTCAAAGTTAATCATCTAAATAGCTAATATAAAATACTTAAATATCTATTTATCAAAAGCCTTAGTGAACAGATCAACATATTGTTCATTTGCGTTAACTTTGACCAGTTTTATCAAGCCTTTTTCAAAATAATCTCTTATCAAATAATACTTGATATTGATATGCTTTGTCTTTGAGTGCTACACAAGATTTTCTATGATAGAGATAACACTGTTGTTGTCTATGTGAATGGAAGTCTCCTTGAAGTTGAATCCATAATCCAGCATCTGATTCTGAATCCAAAGCACTTGAGCACAACAGCTTGTAGCAGCAATGTATTTAGCTTCAACAGTTGATGCAAACACACATGATTGTTTCTTGTATTGGCATGAGACTATCTTTCCACCAAGGAACTGACAACTCTCTGATGTAGACTTTGCAGTCATGTTACAGCCACCATAGTCACTATCTATATATGCATAAAGATTGAAGTCAGGACACTTTGAATACCAAAGTCCCAACTTATGAGCACCTTTGAGATATCTAAGTATCATCTTGACAGCAACTAGGTGTGACATATTGGGGGTCTCTTGATATCTTGCACAAATGCATGTGGCAAACATGATATTAGGCCTACTGGCTGTGAGGTACATAAGAGAACCAATCATAGCCCTATAGAGGTGTTTATTAACACACTCCCCCTCAAGATCAGGCTGCTAGAGAGTGGTTTCTTGCTATGGGTGTCTTAGCAACCTTATATTTGGTGACCTAGAGAGTGGTTTCATGCTATGAGTGTCTTAGCAACCTTACATTTAGTTAGATGAAATCTGGTTAGCATGTCTTGCACATACTTTGACTGCGTTATGAAGATGCCATTGTCCACTTGCTTTACTTGAATTCCTAGAAAGAAATTGAGTTCCCCATGGCACTCATTTCAAATCCATTCTTTATCAGCTTCTCAAACTCTTTACAGAGACTTGGATTAGTTGACCCAAAGATGATGTCATGTACATAAACTTGAACCAACATCAAGTCATTCCCTGTTTCTTTGACAAAAAATGTGCTGTCAATGGTACCTCTCTTGTAACCATGTTGGACAACGTACTGTGATAGTGTCTCATACCATTTTCTTGGAGCCTGATACAACCCATAGAGAGCTTTATCAAACTTGCAACATAATCAGGATGATCTGGGTCTACAGAGCCAGGTGGTTGTTTGACATACACTTCCTCATCATCACTCTATATAGAAATGCACACTTGACATCAAGTTGGTGGACCTTGAAATCCTTGGATGCAGCAAAAGCAAGGAATATCTTAACAGCTTCAAGTCTTGCTACAGGAGCAAAAACATTAGTGTAGTCAATCCCTTCTTCTTGAGTGTACCCTTGAACAACTAGTCTAGCCTTGTTTTTGATGACAAGTACTCTATCATCCTTCTTGTTCCTAAAAACCCATTTAGTTCCTATAGTAGTCTTCCCATGAGAAAGAGGACATAGGTTGCAAACCTTCTGTCTTTTGAATTAAAGTACTTCGTCCTTCATTGCTTTAACCCAATCAACTTTTTTTGGCTCAATCTGGGACAAGAAGCAAGAATGTAGACAAATGTTTGCATTATGGGATTGTCCACTTGTTCTTCAGTCTCAACATCTCTAATGATGTTTGTGGTGGGATGGGACTAGTCGATTCTCAGTTGAGTAATCACAGCAAGTTGATTTGATTGATCTAAACTTGTGAAATTCAGATCTGATGATTGATTATCACCCACCACATCAACACACTTATCAAGAGAAACGTGATCCAATGAGTGTGTGACATCATTAATGTTGTCTTTAGTGGAGAGGTCTTTAGTATCATAAAATTCTTGGTTAGAATCACCATCTTCGTTTCCTACTACATTGGAAATCCCTTTATTTGAATTATGTGCCTGATAACTAAAATTGCTAGGCATTTCAGATGTATCAGCTAATGAGTCTGTGATAGATGTGCTGACTGGATTTCCACTTGCAGGGTTTGTTACCACTAGAGCTGAAGAGATTTTATCAATTGCTCTTCTTAGCTAAAATCTTTAATGATTTTTGTGGTGGGATGGGACTAGTGGATTCTCAGTTGAGGAATCATAGTAAGTTAACTTGACAGATCTAAATTTGTAAAATTCAGATCTGGTGATTGATTATCACCCACCACATCAACACACTTATCAAGAGAAACTTGATCCAATGAGTGTGTGACATCATTGATGTTGTCTTTAGTGGAGAGGTCTTTAGTATCATGAAATTCTTGGTCAGAATCACCATCTCCATTTCCTCCTACATTGGAAATCCCTTTATTTGAATTCTGTGCCTGATAACTGGAATTGCTAGGCACTTCTAATGAGTCTGTTATAGATGTGCTGACTGGATTTCCACCTGCAGGGTTTGTTACCACTGGAGCTGAAGAGATTTTATCAGTTGGTCTTCTTAGCTCAAATCTTGAGTTAGAATCTCCTACTGATGAGCATGGTTGTAAAACAAGGTATACAAGGTCAAGTACTCTCCAAGTAATCGCTCCAAGGTAGGTTGTCGAAGCGACTTTCTTCAACTCCGCCTACTTACTCGAGATCGATCAAACGTGGTCAACCTTGGCCCAAATCAGATATAGTAGGTGAACTCAGGCCGAGTTTCACTTTAACATAAGCAAAAATAATTTTTATACCTATTATATTAAAAAATGAATATCATTTTCACATATTTTGTTATAAATATTTGTAAATTTACGTTATTTGACATATAATTAATTTACCAAAACTAATTTCTTTATAATTTAACATGTCCGAGTACTCCCCGTGTACTCTCCACCTAGGCCGAGTACTCTCAACTCCCCGCTTGACCGACTACGAAGCGTCTAGCGAATTTTGCAACCTTGCTGAGTTACCTGTTGATTCTAAAACATCTTCACAAGATTTGTTAAAACAGTTGTTAACTAAATCCAGATCAAATTGCTAATCAGTACCAAAACCCATCACACTAGGAGTGTGCTCATTGAAGGTCATGTTGGCTGACTACTCAATTACTCTAGTTCTGAGATTGTATACTCTGTAAGCCTTAGCTTGGGAAGAGTATCCAATGAAATGTCCATCATCTGATTTCTTAGCAAACTTGGCTATATGATCTTTGGTATTTAGGATGGTGCAAGGACATCCAAATAATCTGAGGAAACCATAAAAGGTCTCCTTTTGTGCCACAGCTCATAAAGAGTCACACAATGAATCTTAACAACTAAAACTCTGTTTTGCACATAGCAGGCGGTGTTGACTGCTTCTCCCTAGAAGATGATGGTTAGTTTAGAGTTAGACAACATGGTTCTTGCAGCCTCAATAAGTGTCCTATTTCTCCTTTCAGCAACACCGTTCTGTTGAGAAGTTCTAGGAGCACTGTATTGCCTTGAAATACCTTGTTCCTCACAAAATTTATCAAGTATATGATTTTTAAATTCTGTTCCTTGATCACATATTATGGTCTTGACCTTGTGATTAGATTGATTCTTAATCTTCAGAATGAAGGACTTCAAGATTTTAGGAGTTTCATCCTTACTACTAAGAAAGAAGACCCAAGTATATCTGGTGAAGTCATCTGTGATCACAAGACAGTATGAAGTTCTTCTAAACTCATTACACTTGTGGGGCCAAACAGATCCAAGTGTAACAAGTGAAGGGGAGTAATGATGGAGTTGATTTTATTTGGCTTGTAAGATACTATGTGTTGCTTTCCTTTCAGATATGTAACACAATGGTCATCACTTGTAATATTCATGTTCTTAAAGTTTACATCACACATTTTTTTATGCAAGCGGAAAGACTCATCACTCTTGGCTTTAGAGAGAAAGCATGAAACTTCTCTAGAAAGGGATGTTTCTTGCAAATCCATCTTGTACATGTTCCCTTTTCTCGAGGATTTGAGTAGAATATGCTCCTGAGGAATGATCACCCCGGGCTTGCAAACAATGCACTCATTTTCAGTAAAGAGCATGCTATGCTTTTGGTCATAAAACTAAGATACACTCAAAAGTTTATGCTCAAGTTCCTTGACAAAGTTTAACTTTTCATTATTGAGCTTACATCATGTAACCACCTGATTCTCCTCCAAAAGCAACTGGCCTTCCATCAATTTTCTCAAAGTTTTAAAGCAAAGAGCCATTGCCTGTCATGTGCTTGGAATAGTCACTATCAATGATCCATATATTTCTTTTGGTCTTGAGCTGTTCCTGCATAGAAAGAGATGGTTAGTTACATTTGGAAACCCAAGCCTTGTTTGTCTTGGGGTCATTAATATTAATAGATTATAAATCAAGAGTTATTGATCCTATATGGAAGCTTTGGGGGTCTTGAGCTGTTGATGATGAGAAAACTTCAATCACTTGGCCTTCCTTCATCTTCCATACCATATTTGAAAGATTAGACTTGGCCTTCAATACTTCGAAAGTTTTTACAACTTTGAAAGTTTTGCAGACTAAACCTTTGGCATGCAAAGATGAGGATATGATGTTCTTGAAGGTTTCCTCTTCAAGAACACATTTTTCTGTCCTGGCTTTGCTGATCACAAACTCAGCCTAGCATTAGTTAACATGGCTATTAGATCTTTGATTTGAGTCCTGTAATTTGTGTGCTCATGTTTAAGAGTAGAAATTATTTTCTCAAAATCTTCTATTTTTAGTTTATAATCATTTTCTGCTCTTTTAAAATCATCTTTTAAAATATTCAAAGACTCAAGGTCAGATCTTACTTCCAAGTAATAGGACCTATACATGCTAACTATAGCAATGCACTCAGGAGTACAAAAATGTTCTATTACCTTGGGTTATTTATGATCAGCCATCAAGGCATGGTTTGGATAAACATCTTCAACCTGGAAACTCCAATCAAAGCCTTATTTTTAACAGCAACTACAGCCTGCTGCTTGGGCTTCTAAGTTTTTAGACCTCCCTCAGTGTTGTTTGGTGTAGATTGTGCTTGGCCACCATTTGTCCTTGGTGCCTTGCACTCTCTAGCAAAATGTCCCATTTGGTTATAGTTATAACACTTCACTTTTCTTTTATCCAGCCCAAACTTTTCACTGGATACATTGCTAGAAAACTTTCTCCTAGTCCTTTAGTAAAACATTTGTTTGCTCTATTAGTGAGGAGAGTCATCTACTGCACAATCTCCATGTACTCCAAGTCTTTTGGATATGTGCAGTCCAAGTCTTTAAGAGTGAAGAGAAAGTTGCATGAACTTTCATCTGAAGACACAAAGGCTTGAGAAGAGCTTGTCTCTTGGAATGGGCTTCTTTGGATGTAGCTCTCTCTTGGTATCTCCAGGAAGGTGATGAAAAGGCCCTTGTGTGAGTTGTTAGGGTAGTTGAAAAGATGATGTTGAGGTTCTTCGCTGTCCCCTTTAATCACATGGAGGGTAGAACTCTTGTGAGTATCGATGAGCTGTGAAATGGATTTTGCATGTTTATATCCATGTGGTAACCGCTCAGGATACCATACAGCTCAGTAAGGGTAAGAGTAGAGAGGTTTTTAGTTCTCTTAATGGCCACATAATAGTGAGTCTATTCTCTAGGAAGAGAGAATATGAACTTTCTCACAATGACCCTATTCTCTAGTTTAACACCAGTATCCACCAGAGTGTCCACAATCTCAACATATCTGAAATATTACTGAGTCATGGTTTCACCTATCTTGAAGATGAACTTTTCAAACTGCTGTTTCATGAGGTTTTTCTTGTTCTCCTTCGCTTCCTCAGACCCTTCATACATAAGCTTAAGTGCATCCCAGAGCTGCTTGGCAGTCTTGCACTTCTTGAAGCCTCTGTAGATAGAGTTAGGAAGAGCATTTGAAGTGCGATCATGGCCTTCTGATCTACATCTATCCTCTTCCAATCTTCATCAGAATAGTTAGCCACGTCCTTTGGAATCATTTCACCAGCAGCAGTTGCTGAAGGTTTGCTCGGACATGAAGTCCAGAGACAACAGATCTTCACATCATGCTGTCTTGAGACTTGATGAAACCTTCCATTCTTTAGCACCAAGTATCAAAGTAATCAGGAGTGATCAGTGTAGATTTGGTCATGGTACCGGTTTCCATATCAGCTTTGGAGTGAGCTTCCATTTGAGCATATAAGTGTTTTGTGAAACTAAGCAGATTTAAGATGGTAAGATCTTACCATCAAAAACCTGGAATGCTCTGATACCAATTGCAGGACAGGCATAGGGAGAGATCAATGCAACAGTTTTACAGGTGTTGGAGAGGTAACAGGCAAACACTTATAAGATCAAATAGGAAACCGACTATATGAAACAAAGAAATAAAGTAAAGAACACAAATAAGAACAAAGCAGTTGGTTTTCAAAGATGTTATATATTGCTCTCAAGTGTTCAACAAAAGTTACAAGGCTTAGTCCCTAAGGACTGATACATGAGATACTTTATACTACATCCGGCCATACTTTGACAGCCAGCTGGAACATTAATCTAGACAACAAAATCAACACAAAGTCAAAAGGCAGATTGCATTTTGACATGTGACTATGACATGCCATAGCTCACATTATTATCTAATACTAAAAGATAAAATAGTACAAAGTTGAAAAGTCGCAGATAAAAACCATAATCTACAGTTTGACAAAAGTATGGAATTATCACCAACTTGTATAAGTTAGTGAGTATTCAGAGCTGGCAGCAGAAAATGGTTCAGCTTTGTCAAAAGTATGTCAGAGAAAGCATTTCTTTTCTGTATTCGGAAGAAATCTGTTCCTTTGCTTCGGAAGACTTTGTCTGTAAAGCTTTGGAAGACTTAATCTTTGGCTTCGGAAGAAATGGTCTTTGGCTTCGGATGATTTGACACTTAGAGAATTTCTTAGTGAATTTGTCAAATCTTTCTAAGTAATTTGCTTGTACATTAGAATGCATGCTGAGAGCTCTTTGGTGAGCATCCGCCTATAAGATAACTCGTATAGGGTTTGATTCTGTGTTAAAAACGACGTTAATGGTTAGGAACAGAGAGAATTTGTTAAATCTTGATATTAACCTATTGTTTCTAAATTAAACCCATAACTAATCATTTTAATTAGTAAAATACTATTCCTAATTTAAGCCATTGATTTTATAATCTAATGGTTCTGATGAGTTCTCATAGTTCTGAAATTATCTTACACTTATATATATTATATATAAAAAGTAGGGTTATCTTAAAAACCACTCATTTTTTGTGATAATTATAGAAATCAATATGAGTCATACAATTAACATCAGATGCAAGTCACATGTAGTAAGGTAGTACATGTGTGTAAAACGAAGTGAAATCAACGTAATGTTTTATAAAAAAAACTCTCAAAAAAATTTATTCTACAAGTGAAATCGATGTGTTTCATGAAAACATTAAATTTCACAAGTGAAATCAACGTAATGTTTTTTCTTTTGCATTTTTTTTATTGTGACGAAATAGGGTTCTTTTTCTTGTCTTTTTTTTTTTTAATTTTACGAAATTAAAATATGTCGCTATGATTGATTCATTAGTTTTTTTTAGTGTTTCAGTTTGTACCTCTTATATATATATATATATATATATATATATAGGATATACATCATTTGTTAACCCAATCTAAACATCTTAACCCATTAACCCTATTACATCCATAGATTTAATATAAAAAAATCTAGATTCCATTTTAAAGGTTGAGATGATATCATGGGTAATAATGTTATTTTTATGTTTGTCCTTTTCTTTCACAGATTTGTATCATTCTTTTTTTTCTTTCTTTTTCAAATCAGATATATATTTCTAATGAAATAAAAAAACTCATTAAAAATCAATTTTCATGATCATCTCTCCCTCCCACACACACACACACACACACACTCAATGTTGTTCATATACTTAACTTGCAAATCATCTTCAACCTCCCTTCACCCGCAGAGTGCACCCAAACCACTAGGGAAACCTTCTTTTTGATTGATATAACCATAGATATAATGGTTTGGAAATCGTCAAAAGTCTCCTGCCATGGTTGTGATTCGTTGTGATGGTCGCCACTAAACCATCAGTTGCCTTCTTCTTGATCGATCTAGCTGTAGATGGCATTTGTATACGTAGATCTACCATCAAATCATAATCAACGTCATCATCTTTGGGTTGCTGAATCACAACAACAGGCGTGACTGGCTGCTCACCTTCTGTCACTCTCCTTCATCAGTCACCGCTCACCTTTACCTTCTTCAACACTGTACTCCACTTTCTGTAATGAAAACCTAAGAACCTCTAGAAACCTTTTAATCTTGAACTTGTAACCATAAACAGCCCCCAAAAAGGTATGTTTTAGATTAGCTTAAAGTGGTTCATGTTGATAGGTAATAAGGTATGCACACCACATGTTCAATAAAATGTCTATGTGAGTTTTAAACACTAATTTGGCTTCATAGTTGTTGTGCTATGTTTTGGTGAGTATTTTAGGTTTTTTTATGTTGCAATGTAGCATAATTTAGTTATTTCGGGTGTTATAGTAAAAGAATAGAAAGAACAAACTCATTAGTTCTTGTAATTTAATTTTTTCTACCACTAATAGCATAGCCTTATATTTGTAACAAAAAAAGTTTTTTTTTTATGTTTTATAGTTGGATTAAAGTAGATAAAGGAGGTGATTTGAACTTGTGGCTTATTGTTATATCAAACTAGAAGACCATTTAAACTGCAGCGGGTTCTTACACCGATATAAAACCGACGTCAAAACAAAAGACCATTTAATTACTATTTAAAATTATTGTTATTATATTGGATACATGGTTCAGTTAGTGTATTTATTTCTATGTATAAAATAAACTCTATGAGGGGATTTTTCTTTAATATGCTTTCATTACATCAATTTAATTATTCGTTACACCAATGCATGTATTTTTCTACGCCAATGTAATCGTTTGTTACACGAATGTAAATGTTGTTACACTAATGTAATAACTGACGAGAGGAAACAAATTTGTCAATACTATAATGGAATTAAAGACAAAAATATGATTAGTTTAATAGTGTAATTTTTATAAAAAAATATAGTATGAAACAATTATAAGGTTTTTAAAATGAATGGAGGATTTTTTTTCTAAAAAAGAGGGAAATAATTGGGTGTAAATGAGTGACACATGTCATTCATATATTGAATCTGACTTTGTGTGTATAGTTAAATGACTAAATTGCCTTTTCTATTATAATAATATGATTGACACATCACCAAATATTTTTCCATCATTGGATGATAGTTAATGAGCTAACACATGTAAAGTGCGTTAACAATGGAACTTATATATATATATATATATATATATATATATATATATATATATATATAGAGAGAGAGAGAGAGAAACAGAGGAAGGTTCAAATAAAAAATTAGTTTGCATAAAAGGGATAAGAAAAAAAATAAGAGAATGACAAATGTCATATTAGAAAAACTAAGAAAATGGCATCTTTGTCCATTGTAAAATTAGATTTCTCATTTCTGCACTCATAAAATTCAGCGCAATTATACGAGCACAGTCATAGACATTTTTTCCCAACCTTACCCAAACTACTTTTTTTTTTTTGCATAACACTGCTTCTGGAACATAGCTAGAAATGAAACATTTATTCAACCGAAATGATTAATCATTTATGTTAATTAAGTTGATTCACCATGTCAACATTTTATACTCTTTTGATTTTGTTTTGTATTATCTTTTTTTTTTTTTTTTTTGAAAATGATAACATTTGTTGTTTATGTTGCATTGTAAAGAACATTATTATGTTAGATGAGATATGTTCAAATCAACAACTAATTTTATCATGTAATGATTTTATTATTGTATTCTTTTTATTTTGGTGTTTAATATGTAGTAGTTTTTATTGTGTTGCTTTTGTTGTTTTATTATGTGTATGTTGGTTTTGTTGCTTTATTAAGTGACATCAAAACATTTATAAAACAACACATAACGTGTTATTTTATCTAAAAGCAGCACATAACGTATTATTTAATGCAAAGCAACTAAAACTTGCTTTTTGACAATTTTGTGTTGTTTTACATGAAAATAAACATAAAATGTGTTGTAATAGGTTATTACATCAAATAAAAATCACATAACTTATGTTTTTCGTGAGAACAACAAAGTACATGTTGTTTTATTATAATCCAACTAATGTGATAATTCATTGGGTTTACTCACATGCATTCACCAAGTTACCCTTGTATTAAGAATATTATTATGTTACATGACAAGTATGAAACAATAGCATATTATATTATGTAAGGATTTTATTATATTGTTATTTTGATTTTGATCTTTATTATGTGCTAGTTTGTTTTTTATGTTGCTGCTATTGTTTTCCTATAAGTTTGTTTGTTGTTTTATTATATGTTGTTTGTGCTGCTTATATTGTTTTTAGTTTGTGTTATATGTCAATATATCACATATAAAATTGCATGTTTTGAGTCTTTTTACCCTGATATGCTAGTTTACCCGGAATCAACTAAAACCATTTTGTTTTATGTTAAATAACTACATCATGTATTGTTTTATGTGAAAGCAACAGATAATGTGTTATTTTGCTTGAAAGTAGCATGAAACATGCTATTTAGTATGAAAGCAGCTTATAACATCTTGTTTTACGTGAAAACAACATAGAACGTATTGTTTTACTTGAAAAATCTTAGAACGTGTTATTTTACATGCTATCAACATATGAAAATATTATAGGATGTGTTATTTTACGTGAAACTATAGAGAATGTGTTGCTTAATTATAAACAACACAGAATGTGATATTTTTTCTTGCTATTTTAGTATAAAAAACACATAAATGTATGTTTTTTTATATATCTTTTACCCTAAACAACACAAAACATGATATTTTATCGTAAAACAATAAATAACGTAAAACATATAGAAATAGTTTTCTTATCATAAAACAATGCAGAATGCATTGTCTTGTCATAAAAAAAAATATAATTTCATAATAGTTTCAAGTAACGTTTTAACATAATACAACACAAAACGTGTTGTTTTACCCTTAAACTGCTCCGAACGTGTTGTCTTGCCGTAAAACAACACAAAAGTGGTGGCTTACCATAAAACATCACATAATGTTTTGTTTTATTATAAAACAACACATTTTTGTAACAAGTATTTTTTTATTTAAAAAAGTATTACAATACAATACTCAAATTAAAAAGGAAAAAATGTTTGATTTTATGATGCAATTTATTAGAAAAAATAATATTATATAAAAGAGTGTTGGACTCAACAAATGAATTAAAAGGATAATGTTTGCCATAATCAAACATAACGTGTTCTAACAATCCAAACAATCATTAACTAACACATTAGTATCATTAACATTCATAACAGTCACTACTTACTATTTAAATTTCTTTTTCAGATTTTGTAAATAAAAATAATTTCCCAACTGTTGGCAGCGGATGAAGACTTGCCCACAGCGGATGCACAAAAGTGACAGTGGATGAAGTCTGAAGAAGTCCAAATGTCCACAGCGGATGACTAATATACACAGCGAACGACTCATTCATCATTCACAGCGGACGTTTATGCATCCACAGCGGACATGTGATCATCCTCAGCGGACAACACTTAGACTTAGTATTTTATGTAATTTTGTTTTACATAAGGGTATCTTAGTAATTGTACATAGCTTTTGTATAGGATATAAATAGCATGATACCCTAATCCATTGTAACCTTTTGAACAATCAATACAAACAAGCATTTCTTATTATCATTCAAGCATTCAATCACACAATCATACAAACAAACACACACGGATATTCATATCTTTGATCATGGGTTTCCGCACCATGATCATAAAATGTTGAATATATAACAATCTGTTGTTATATTGTGAGAGATTAGAAACGATCCTTGGGGAAAAACTCAATTGTTGGCTTGTTTTCCCTTCGAGTTTTTCATCAGGTGGTATCAGAGCCTCGGCTCAAATCAAACACAGATTTTCGGTCCTCTCATTCAACACAATGAAATTCGTGGTTCATTAGCTTTATAACATACATTTTGAGCTTTAAATCTTCACAAAACCCTTCTTCTACTCCAAACATTCGACAAATGCATAAAACATGATTCATTAATCTGTATTTAAGCATTCTATAGAAGATTTTGTGTTGTTTAAGCTCTAAACAACATTCAACACTGTTTTTCAAAACAGAATCATCTCAACACCTCAAAAAGCTCATCAGTTCTAAGGGTTTTTGATAAAATGGTACTCGAGTATTGTTTCATCAAGTTTTTATCATACAAACATTGTTTTGAACATTTTGAATCATTCAAAGTGTTAAAATCATCATATTCGAGTATATACACACTTGAATCAGTTTTTTGCTCTTCAATTAACAAACCGATTATTGATTTTATGAAGAACATCACAGCCGCCAACAAACCCTAGGATAAACCCTAGTTTTTTATCATTCACAAAACTTCACAACCTCCGGTGATTGTGTTGTTTCATCATCAAAATCAAAAAGAAACATAATCTTTTTTGAAATTTTAAAGTTAACTTTTGAAACATATTAATTGTTTTTAGGATTTTGACTTTTTGACTGACATCCCTAAGAAAAATTGACATTCCTTAAACGGAATATTCTCTTATTCAACCGAGAATCGATAGTGACTTTACCTAGGACATTAATTAATTCCTTTTATTCAGTAAATCAAATTAAAATATGACATCATTAACAAACAAATCGTAGTAACCCAATTTAGCAACGGGCTAAATCAACAAACAAATTTTAAAACTTAACTGTTTAAGTTAAAACAATTTTAAAATTTAACAACCATGTCTGATGAAATTTTAAGATCAAACAGTGGTTTTAAACCACCAAGACACAAGAACAAAGTAGACTTCAAACAATGGAAAATAATGTTTAGAAACTGGATTATTTTCCAAGACCCGGATCTATGGACATCCATAACCGAGGGACCATACATTCCTGTGACTCTTGGTCCAGATTATAACATACAAAAACCAGTTAGTCTGAAAAATGTAGCTAGTGATGATCTTAAGAAGGTCAAAACAGACATCAAAGCTTATAGCATCTTGGCTATGACTTTACCCTTTAAGATTTTAACAAGGGTAGAAAACTTCAAAACAGCTCATGAACTATGGAAGGTTCTTCATACTATGTGTGAAGCAAGGGATGAAATAAGGGAAATCAAAAAGGAAAAATTGAGAACCCAATATGAAACCTTTCATCATGTTCAAGGAGAATCCATACCACAACAACTTCACAGATTAGTTCAATTGGTAAATGAGATGATAGTCTATATTCTCAAATATGAATCTGTAGAGATAAACAAAAAGATGTTGCATACACTTCTAGAAAGCTGGACATAGTCAGTATCACTAATGAAAGCAACACTGGATCTAGAAGCATTATCACTAGATGCTCTAGTTGCAAAAGTAGAAGCTCTGGAGGTAGATGAAAGATCCAGAAACCACAGTACAATCAGACAAGTTGAATCTTACAAATTCAAGGAAATGCAACAAACAGACAGTGCTTTCATGACTTGCACTGGTGAGGAGGAAGATGAAGATTTTCTGGATTCTAGTGAAACATCATTCTTTTCTACTCCTGAACCATCACAGAACCAACAAAAGTTCAAGAAGACTTGTGTACATGCTTCTCATGAAGCTACACGTTAAAGAAAACAACATCAACAAGCTTCCAGCTCCAGCAAACAACATACAGCAAATACTCAAAACATTCACAAATTTGAGAAACCCATGGATGCACTAACAATCATTTTGTAGAGTGAGGAACAAAAAGCAGCTTTTGCAGCTTTTTCAACAAGCTTTGAAGCTTATTTAGGGGCTAACCTGACACCCTCTCAAATCATACAACAAGACTTGGATGAATTGCCTCCTGATATGGTTGAAGAAATGGATCTTCAATGGCCAATGGAAATGATAGCATACAGATCCAAGAAGTTCCTACAAAGGAATAGGGGTTTAAGCATGGATAAGAAAACCAAGATTGGTTTTGATGAAACCAAAGTGAGATGCTACAACTGTCAACTGTATGGTCACTTCTCAAGTGAATGTCAACAACCTAGAGCTGACAGAAACACTCAACAAACACAAACATCCAGTAGCTAATCACTCAAACAGACAAATACCACCACCTATCAGTATCCTTCCTTTCCAAGCACCAGCCCAAATCACACAATACAGCCCCACCTAACATTCAAAATCATCTACAATGATCATCAAACAAGATGGTGAATGTGACTGGAGTATGCATGAGGTAGAGATCCAATATCCTGTTCATGCCCTCATGGCAAACAAAGAGGACAAAATCTCTGAAATCCCAAAAGAGGTAAAGGAGAATCTCTTTACACAAGCATGCATTGATGAAGTCACTAGATATAGAGAGCATGCTGATCAACTTTCAAAGAAAGTGACTGAAACAACCATTTTAAATGACAGTTTAAAAACAGAGCAAAAACAATATGAAATTAAAATACTATCACTTAAAAATGATTTAGACAAACTTTTGTCTTAAAAGTTAACACTTGCAGCTCAAGTAGAGTATCTCTTTGAATTATTGACTCAGTCAAAAACATTACAGGCTGAAACTAAAGTGAAACTTCAAAAATTTCAGGTGAGCAATAAGAAGTTTGAAGAACTTCTTGCTCAACAAAGGGCATATAAAGATCCTTTAGGATTGGCATACAATAAGGTCAATCCACCTTATAATGACAATTATATTACACTTCTTGAATCCATGACCAACAAACAAGGAGATAGAATTGATCCTCTTAATAGGACTGATGACTCCAAACCATCATCATCATCATCATCATCCAAATCAGCTTTAATATCAAAAACACCTTTGCTAAAATTTGTTAAAATTCAAAAACACCACAAATCAAATTAAAGATTTTTATCAAGGAGAAAAAAATGAGTATGATGTACAAACAACTGATGAAGATGCTGAGGACTTATTGTATGATGAGTCAGATCAACCAATTACTGAAACCAAAAAGGTTTCAAGTGTGGTTGATGCACCAATCAAGCAAACAATGCAGACACAAGTTTTTGATATTTGCTCAGGAGGTAGAAAAACTTAATATTCCATTCTTTTCAACAAACACTCAAACAAAAAGAAAGGAAAAATCATTGTTTAGTTAAAACAACCAACTGTAACTTTTGAAATACATTTGAAATCAAATTTAAAATCAAAAGTTTCTAACAAACATAGTACTACAAATCTACCCTACTATGAGTGGTGTGATCAATACACTCACACTACAGAGAGGTGCAAATTTGGCAAGTACTGTAACATGAACAATCACAGTACTGAATCATGCCACTATCACAATTATTGTTCAATCTATGAAAGAAATGATCATAGTACTGCAAACTGCTTTTTCAACAAGAAAAATAAGAAGCAAACCAAACAAAATCAAGTTCAAAAGCCAATTCAGAAACAGACATTTGTTCCTAACAAGAACAAAGGAGGAGCACCAAGACAAACTCCTCACACAAAAGTTGCTTTAAATAATGATAAATCATTTTATGACAACTTTAAAACAAACAGGAGACATAAGTCTCAAACCAGAGTCATAACTGACATCAGCTCTCAAAGGAGAAGAGCTTAGAGCACTTCTCCAGAAAGAGCTAAACAAACACAAAGGAAATCTAGTGTATCTAGAACTCCTAAACCATCAGACAATCCACTCTAGAAGAAATTTGTGTTATGGGAAAAGACGAAAAACCCAAGACCATCTTGGCTTGGGTTGCACCCTCTAACTAATTTCCTTACTTGTGTAGGGACATCAAAGATGTCCTGACAACATATGGTATGTTGATAGTGGATGCTCCCGACACATGACTAGCAATTGTTTCCTCCTTCGGGATTTTAAAAGCAAACATGGACGAAACATAGCCTTTGAAGGTGAGAAAACAGGTGGAAAGATTACAAGAGAAGGAATAGTATCCAATGGGTTGATAAGCTTTGAAAATGTCAACTACTGCTCTAATCTTCAATTTAATCTTCTCAGTGCATCCCAAATCTATGATAAGGGATATGCAACCTTGTTTGACTCCAACAACTACTACATCCTCAAGACGAGTTTTCAAATTCCTGAAGATTATATCCTTTTGAAAACACCTCGTCAGAATAACACATACATAGTTGATATGAACACTGTTTCAGCATCAACTCCTGAAACATGTTTGTTATCAAAAGCAACAGAAGATGTTTCCTAATTATGGCAAAGATGATTGGGTCACTCAAACTTTAACAGAATGAATCAACTTATAAAAGGAGACTTAGTAATAGGTTTACCGCAAAAAGAATTCTTCTGTACAGACCATTGCACTGCATGTCTAAAAGGCAAACAACACAGAGTGTCCCATAAGTCAAAATTGGTAAACTCTAACAACACACCACTTAAATTGCTTCATATGGACTTATTTGGTCCAATAAACATCCTAAGCATAGGAAAGAAGCAATACTGTCTTGTTATAGTAGATGACTATTCTATATTCACCTGGGTTTTATTTCTACTACACAAGTCAGAAACATCAGACATTATCAAATCATTTATCACTAAGATTGAGAATCAATTAGATCTTAAAGTTAAATCTTTAAGAAGTGATAATAGCACTAAATTTAAGAATAACTTAATTTCCTCTTTTTGTGCAGAGAAAGGAATCAATCATCAATTCAGTGTAGCAAGAACTCCTCAACAAAATGGAGTAGCTAAAAGACGAAACATAACATTAATAAAAGTAGCCAGATCTATGCTAGCTGACTCTCTATTGCCCATATCCTTTTGGGTTGAAGGAATCAATACTGCTTGCTACATTAAAAACAGAACATTGATCATTAAAGAACAAAACAAAACTTCATATGAGTTAATGTTTAAAAGAAAAACATTCATTGACTTTCTTAAAGCATTTGGATGTTCATTTTCAATATTAAAAACCAGAGAACATTTATCCAAGTTTGCTCCTAAAGCAGATAAAGGATTCTTTGTTGGATATTCTGGAAGCTCAAAAGCTTACAGAGCATACAATCCAAAACTAAATATTGTGGAAGAAACAACAGATGTTGTTTTTAATGAACATTCTTTCAGAAAGAAAGTTATTGGATCAAACTGGTTGTTTGATATTGACACACTAACAAAATCATTTGACACATCATACTTTGATATCTCTGGTACAAAAGAAGATATTGAATATCCAATGGTACCTCCACCAACAAATGATGTTCCTTTAACTTCTGATCCTCCAAAGAGAACAACCATCACTCCTTCAAGTACTGTAGTTACACCTCCACAAGATTCAACAAACACATCCAGAGGAACATCAACACCTGGTCCATCATCTTCAACACTAGTGATCAATCAATCACAACCATCTGGTGACCCTCAACAAAGTAAACAAACAAGTTCACAGCATCCAGACACTATTGAAGAAGAAGATGACTATCATTCATTACCAGATACATATCATGATGATGAAATCTTAGATTTCTTTCATGATTCACCACAAACATTCAATTAACATTCACAGCCAGTCCATCCACACCCCAGATCAAACAATCAATAATCTTGATTCAACTATCCCCGTTGATCAGATTGAAACCATAAGAGCTCACAAATATCATCCTTTGGAGAATATTATTAGTGACCTCAATGTCAAATTGACACGAAGTCAAACTGATACAGCAAACATTTGCTTGTTTTCCTGCTTCTTATCTCTGACTGTACCCAAAAACATCACTGAAGCACTCAAAGACAATAGTTGGATAGAAGCAATGTAAGAGGAATTACAGCAATTCAGAAAGCAAGAGGTTTGGCAGTTAGTTGACCTCCCTGAAGGTCAATATGCCATAGGGACAAGATGGCTATTCAGAAATAAAGCAGATGACAAAGGGATTGTCATCAGAAATAAAGCTAGGCTTATTGCCCAAGGATACACTCAAGAGGAAGGCATTGATTATGATGATGTCACACCCTCAAAATCCACTTACGGTGTTCTACCGCGAGGCATGTAACAAACCAGGATCTTAGACACGGTTATATCAAACGACACTATATGCGCTTTATATTAAGCGTTTGACTTTAAATCAGAGTAAAACATAGCTTTAATGTAATCAATGCGGAAGCGTAAACATTTGTAAAACCATTGGTAATGAATGCGCAAAACAAGGCACCCAATGAAGAACAGTAAATGTAAGTGAATTTGCTTTTAAAGAATATAGATGATGCATGACCCTCAGATGTGCAACCCTAGATTTAAGCGTGCCAGCAACCTGAGAAGACATGCTAAAGTGTGTCAACACAAGGTTGGTGAGTTCAGAGGTTTAAATCAGTAAATATGGTTGAGCGTTTTCCTGGTAAAAGTAAACAAAGGTATACCATAGGTAGCTATCCCATATATATCGAGTTACTTAGTGTTTCGAACCGAAGTTGACTGTTTGTGAGTTGTTGTGCCTTCCGCCATGTCTTATCACAGAACAATGGCAATGTCTAGGTCAATTAAACACCCGTTCGACCTCCAATCGAGTCAGCACGACTAACACGGGTGGGGTTTGTCAAACCCAGTAGTACTACTCAAAATTACCTCGCTAACACGTTATTAACGGTTCGAGTGTGTAAGGACTTGCGTGATAATGTTTGCACTACAGTAACAAGCGATATACCAGTAATACTAAAACCATATAAATAAAAGTAGTTTGCATGCTTCTCTCCCAAAAAGGAAAGTAAGTAAAAGTGGGGCCATGAAGACTCACCTTAGATGCGTAGAAAAAACCTGAAGTGTATAAGTTGAAAGCTAATCATTACCTAACAAATGTAGGTCCATGAGTGTTTGTACATAATAGTCATGATTAACCCCGTTGTATCCAAACAACGTAAACTATGAGTGTGTTCGAGAAATATTCGACAAGTTTGACAAAGTTGACTTTTTTTACCAAAGTTGACTTTTGTTGACCAAAGATGACCCGAATGACCCGATGACCCGTTGGTGATTCAAATAAGTAAAATTATGTTTATTCATGCAGTACAAATAATGATTCACATACAGTTTCACGTCGGAAATCTATTTTTGGAAAGTTTTTATTTTTGGAAAGTATGACATAATTACACATGTGTAACCCATTTCAAGATTATAAAGCATATCAAAACAAACATCAATCACATCATCATATCATGCTATACACACGTCATATACAACATTAATCACATCATATCACGAAAGTTTCCATAAATAGCAAGCATGATCATACAAAACGTTTTTCACAATTCGATTATTCCCAATCCACTCCTATGCTCTAAACATCTTATAACATTTATCACATCTTATCAAACATTCATAAATCATCATCTACAAGCCAAATTACCCAAAAAGTTTCCTTTAATGGAAAGTGCCCAAAAACCAAGCCGAAATCAAAAGCTCAAAACATGAATTTTCACCCAATAGCATCAACTAACATCATAGAACCATCCATTCAATCCAATTTCACCTAATTCATACAATTTCTACAAAAGCCACAAATTCAGGTTTCCATTATAAGTAAGTCTAAATTTTTGATCAAACAACACAATTTCACAAAACCAATCCGCACAAAAATCATTGTGTTGAATACAAACACATGATCAATCATCAATTTCAATCAATTTCAATTTTTGACTTGAGTTTGGATTTCTAGGGTTCATGTTAATCATGATAATCAAATAACATCAAATCAAACATAAAACTTACTTGTTGATGCAAGGAATCACCTGCTAAAAGTGTTTTGATGCAAGAAACGTTCGAATTCCAACTCTAATCAAAGCAAAACATCTGTGTGTGTGTGTTCTTGGGAGTAGATTTTAGAAAAAGGGGAAGGGGAGGGCTGAGTGATGGCTGCAAATGGGGAATTAGCGTTGGGGGTTGGGTTTTATACTTTATTTTTACAAGAAATACACCCGACGTTTCATAAAATTGATTTGTCGCTACGCGATTTAACTTTTATAACACCAAAACCACCAAATGTTCACATAATATCAAATTAACATTATTAACATGAAATAATATATATTTTTATGTTTCAAAGTCATTTTTATAATAGTTAGACGTTAAAAGCCGAAAATGTGCGAAAATACGTAAATGCTAGAAAATTCACAATTTTCACAACTAATCTAAACATTTAGTCACATAATCATGTAACACATAATTCCACACCAATTATGATTGTTTGAAAAGTATTTTGACAATTCACCAACGTTCCGGGACAAACGCGTGTGCGATCCGGCAATTCTCCGAATTACCGTTACGTGTAAGGTTCGTAAGTGCTTATGCAATAAATGACGCATTTAAGTGAACAACATTAAATGCATGAATGTATGATCGGATAACAATGTTCGTATTGATCGAAAAGCGACCCAAAAATGTCGGGTGTCACAAATGATGTCTTTGCTCCTGTAGCTAAACTACAGGCAAGCAGAGTGTTTCTTGTTTATGCCTCATCTAAGAATTTCACTGTCTTCTAAATGGATGTCAAATGTGCATTACTCTATGGAAAGATAGATGAAGATACATATGTAGCTCAACCACCAAGGTTTGAAGACCCAGACATTCTTCATAATGTTTACAAGTTGGATAAAGCTCTGTATGGTCTTCATCAAGCACCCAGAAAATGGTATGAAACTTTATCAAAGTTTCTACTATAGAATGGCTACACAAGAGGAAAGATTGATCAAACATTGTTCTTGAAGAGAAATGAACAAGACTTGTTAGTTATACAAGTCTATGTGGATGACATCATATTTGGCTCCACCAACATTCAACTTTGAAGAGAGTTTGAAGCTCTTATGCAATCAAAGTTCCAAATGAGCTTAATAGGAGAACTCACCTTCTTCCTTGGTCTACAAGTTCAACAATCTGCTGAAGGAATTTTCATCAACCAAAGCAAATATATGAATCAGATCTTAAAGAAATACAATATGACTGATTGCACATCAAGCAAAACACCATTTGCAACTGGACTAAAGTTTGGCCTAGATCCAGAAGGCACATTAGTTGATCAAAAGCTCTACAGATCTATGATAGGCTCACTAATGTATCTAACAGCAAGCAGACCTGACATCATGTATGCAATTTCCATGTGTGCAAGATACCAAGCAGATTCAAAAGAATCACATATCAATGCAGTAAAGAGAATCTTTAGATACCTAAAAGGCAAACTAGAACTTGGTTTGTGGTATCCTAAGGATGGAGATTTCTCTTTATTTGCATACATAGATAGTGATTATGGTGGATGCAATCAAAATAGAAAATCCACAACAGGAGGTTGTCAGTTTCTTGGATCAAGATTGATCTCCTTGTAGTGCAAGAAACAAACAAATGTGTCTTTGTCAACAACTAAAGCAGAATATATAGCTGTTTCTGCATGCTGTTCTCAAGTGCTTTGGATTCAAAACCAAATACTTGATTATGGCTTTAATTTTCTCAAAACACCCACACACATAGACAATTCTGCTGTCATGTTTATCACTAACAATCATGTTCAACATTCTAAAACCAAACACATAGATATCAGATATCACTTTTTGAGAGATTGCTTAGAAAAAGGACTGATAAATTTGATCAAGGTTCATACAAACAATCAATTAGCTGACCTTTTTACAAAACCATTTGATTCAGATGAAGATTGCTTAGAAAAGGGACTGATAAATTGGACCGGAATTCACGTGGGAACGCGAGGATCAGATGAAGCTCAAGTATCCTCATCTGTTCGAAACGACGGTCACAGCCGGGGAAGGTACTGATTAAATTTCGGGACGAAATTTCTTTCAACATGGGGATGATGTGACAACTCACTCGATTTCGTTATGCCAATGCAGTAAACCAGTGATGTAACACAACCATGTAACGCAATTTTCGGGACGAAAATTCTTTCAACATGGGGATAATGTGACACCTGGTAATTTTCCGTTACCAAACTCCGTTAGTTCCGTTAGGTCTTGCATACACGTGTCGTGAGCACACACTAGTTGTCGTTGAACGTTGGTGACTTAATAACAATTATCTATGGTAAACAAATGATAACCTAATGAATAATGTTGATTATTAGTTGTGGTTATGTGATTCATGCATTTTAAGTTATTGTTTGTGAATTTTACTTGATAACGTGACAACGTGTAACTATGATCTCATATGTTTTGCCGTTAGTTGTAAATGTATATGATTATTATTGTTGATTAGTAATGTTTATATTTTGTAGTTAAAACCTTTTAAAAAGTGTTAAAAAGATTAGTTTTTATAAAATATAAACAATGGGGTTTATTTTGTAATTGGATTGAAATAAAAAGTTACCATATTTAAACAAATTTAACCCAACCCTAGCCCCCATTCCCCATTTGCGGCCGTAACCCCCTCCCAACACCTTCATCCATTCGATTTTGATCCAAGAACAAGCATACAAGTTGAATTTGAATTGGTTTCAAGTATTACAAGTTGTTTTCAAGTGTTAATCATCATCTAAGCACACCTAAAGGTTAGTTTTGATTAGTTTTTCATGGTTTTTGATTCTTGAAGAACCCTAATTCGAAATTGATGATGAAAAAGTGAAATTGATGATTGTTAGATGTTAATTTGATGTTGGTTAGATTGTATGAATGTTAGATTATGTTGATTATGCAAGAATTCCATGGTTTGATCACATTGTTCACACATTGCCTTAAGAGGAAACTTTTTGTTCTTGGAATTCATGATTTGATGATTGTATGATGTTGGATACATTGCTTGGATGTTGGTTTATATGAATTGTGCAAGAAAAGTCATGAAATCTAGGGTTTGTTCGTACCTTACTATAAGTGGAAACTTTTATGCATGATGATTGGGAATTTTGATGAATTAGTGGTGATTATCATGTTAGGATGAATGTTATGGACTTGATTAGGTATAAAATTGATGAAACTATGAAGGAATTGGATGTTAGATTGCTTTTGGGTGTTACCTTCTAAAAAAGGAAACTTTATTTTTGAAGATCATTGGATATGATGATGTGAGCATGTTTATGTTGTAAGGGTCATGTTAGCATGCTTATGGATGATGTCTAATGTGGTGGAATATGTTACTTGGGTTGTATGGTTGCTTGATTGATCATTTAAGGAATGTAGGTTCTTGGTGATTATATATGATGATGAATTATGGTTAGTGATTAGGAAACCATGATTGGGATTGGAGATTGATCATTATTGTGTTTGTTAGTTGGAATGAATTTTGTTGATTTACGTGATTAGGATTGTCATACACGCGTGCGAATCTGAGGCCCCTACTTAGTAGGATTGGCAGGGTTTAGGGTGTGAAGTCGTGAGTGGCTTCACATGACATGTTGTGCATGATTAGACTTCATGAATGAATTATTAGTTGTGATATATTTATGATTGTGTTGAGCATGTTGATTGTTTGAGATTCGCATAAGTTGTATGATGATCTAGGTTGAACTTGGGTTGATGATGTGATATGCGTGAATACTTTGTTTGATAATCATGTATGATAAGTTGATACATTTGATTAAACGAGATTTCAATTAATATGTCACCAACGGGTCAAACGGGTCAACTACGTCAAATGTGTCATTTTGGTTTCGAAACCCTAGGGTTGATGTTTTGATGAGCACTTAGGGTTGTTATGTTTCTCTGGTTGCACGTACTTATGTACTCACATGTTCTAGGTAACCTTTGACGGGTTGTCTTTCCTCTCATTGCAAGCTTTGCACTTATTGTTGGTTTACGCATCAGGTGAGTTCATGCCCCACTTTTAAACACTCTCTTTTGGGGGAGGTAGCATACTTGTTCACAAACGCTATATTATTATTATAAGTTGTGTATGTTTTAACATGGTGTATAATACCTTGAAAGTCCTCACACTTTCGGATCGTTAATAATGGTAACTAGCGGGAAATCTTGGGTAGTACTACTGGGTTTGACAAGCCCCACCTGTGCGACTCGAGGTCAAACGGGTGCAATATTGTCCTAAACACAAACATCGTTACGACCTGGTAAGTCGTGACGGGAGGCAACAAACGCAACACAGTCAGCTTCGATCGCGAAATCACTATGGTTATTACTTATGAATATAGACTAGCTATCTATTTCAATGCACTTCTTATGTGATGCAAATTATTATTGTTTATGTTAAATGCAAACTCTTGAACTCACCAACCATTGTGTTGACATTTTTAGTATGCTATTCTCAGGTCGTTAATTCAGATTGCCATTAGGAGCACAACACGGGTCCAGCATGCATTCTAAGACTTCATCTTAAGTCATGACATTTGAATTTATTTGTGAGATTTAAATAATGGGTTGGCGCGTGTTTTGCCAAATTTTACATTTACATACTTTGGGTTTGTCTTATTTACAAAACGCTTCCGCATGGTTTTAAAACTTGAACTTTGATTGGTTTATTTTTAAATGTGGCATATAGTGTCGTTCTGAGTAACTAGTGACTGTGATCCTGGTTTGTTCACACGCCTCGCGGTAAAACTCCGCACGTGGATTTTGAGGGTGTGACAGATTGGTATCAGAGCCACTCCTGTGCCCTTCGTGATGGTGGGACAAACCTCACTGGGGATGGTGAGTATGTTCTCGGGCTCATCGAGGACGATGAGTCCAAAGGGGGGGTGATTGTGACACCCTACACATTTCCCACATCGGCCGTGGACAAGAGAGATTCCTGGTTCATAAGTAATGTCTGGTCTCTAATATCACCAACGCGTTTTGGGCGTATTGGCTGTGGATGAGAGGAGAACTCCACAGTTAAGCGTGCTCAGGTGGGAGCAATCCAGGGATGGGTGACCTTCGTGGGAAGTTTTCACCTGTGCAACCAAAAGCAAATCCTTGAGCTCCTCGTGAGCAAAGCGGACAATATTGGTGGTACTAGAGGCCGAGTGTTACAGAAATGGTATCAGAGCCAGGTTATAGGGAACTAGGCTGCATACACACTAGTCTATAACCGTACACAGTTAGTTAGTCACTCTTTGCTTATTCTCTTACTGTATACCCATTGGCTTACGCATCACGTGCACTGCAGCATGGCATCATCATCACGGGTTTTGGGTAAAAGACCTGCGCGTTCTGAATCCCCTCCTTCTCCTCCTGTACCTCATCGAGAACCCAATTGGCCGCGGTATCCTTACCCTTCTAGAGAGATAGATTTGGACCAGCCATTTGTGCCACCCGAGCTTGATCCTCCTCGAGATTGGAGATACTATGCTACCTATGTGAACCGTATGGTTTACAGGGAGCGGGTCCCAGGCCCTGCTACTACTGGACCCAGGACCAGGTCAGCTACTGCCTCTACGACACCTGCTCTTCCCTCACTTGACGTTCCTCTCGAGCAGGCTGTGGCAGCTTTAGTTGCGACTCTTGACACTGAGCGTCGGCGTATCAGAGTACTCACTGACGAGAACTCCACTTTAGCATATGAAGTGCGCCAGCTACGCCTACTAGTGGAGACACTCCAGGATCGACTCTCGATGGCTATTACTGGACATCATACCCTGACTGGTACTGTGATGCAGCTTGTGGAGCGTATGGACGAGCAGGAGCTTCATAATGTGGGTGTGGAGGATAGGTTGACCGGATTGGAGGCACAGTTTGCAGCACTACAGATTGTGGACCATCCTGCACCAGCAGAAGATGTTGATGAAGACCCCGAGGAAGAGCCCGAAGAAGCCCCAGACGGCGGAGATAGTGATGGATCAGATTTGTTTGATTGATTCTTTTCTATTTATATGATCTAGACTGCATAGCGTTTTTTTTAAAACCTATGTGGGAAGGGTTGTTTCCCACACAACTGAAAACTTGAAATTTTGACATTGATTGGATATTTTGTGAGTTACTTACAATTTATTTATGATAAGTTATTATTTTGGTTATAAATGTTGTGGTTGTGGCAGTACATTATTTCTTATTATTTACCATACTTCAATGAGATTAATATGTTGGATGTTACTCATTATTGTGTTTGTAAATGTAAAGTGAAATATGGACGGCCGAGGCAGTGGACGTGGACGTGGCCGTGGGCGTGGCGGAGGACGTGGCGCCGGCACCGTGAACATGACCCCAGCTGAATTAGCTGCTCTGATTAATCAGCATGTGCAGGCGGCATTGAACACTCAACCCGCTCAGTTTGGAGGTAAACGGTGACTTTAGTCATCGATTACGCAAATAATTCGTTAAGTGATAAATTCATTCGGGTCGATTTAAATACTCTGTCATGTGAATACAGGACCACCTGGGTGTACTTACAAGGCATTTATGGATTGCAAGCCCCATACCTACAGTGGATCTGAGGGAGCTGTAGGGCTCGTGAGGTGGTTCGAGAAGACTGAATCAGTCTTCGCCAAATGCAACTGTCCAGCGGTGGACCAGGTGAAATTCGCCACGGGGACACTTGAGGGTGCAGCACTCACGTGGTGGAATGCGCAAGTGCAGATGCTTGGTCAGGCGATGGCAAACGCGCTGCCATGGGATGAATTCAAAACGATGATGACAGAGGAATACTGCCCTCGTAATGAAGTTCAGAAGCTAGAAGCCGAGTTCTGGCAATTAAAGATGGAAGGATCTGACATTGAAGCTTACACTACTAGGTCTCATGAGCTGGCTACACTCTGTCCTGGCATGGTTGACCCGCCGAGCCGACGAATTGAGCTCTACTTACGTGGGTTGGTGCCGGAAATTCAAAGTATGGTGACCGCTGCAAATCTTCCTACTATTCAACAGGTCATTCGATTGGCTCATAAACTCACCGATCAGGCAGTGGAGCAAGGGAAGTTACCTAAGCGGGGCGCTGTGACAAGCATGCCCGACAATAAACGCAAGTGGGAAAGTAATGCCAGCAAGGGATCGACATCTGGTAGTCAACCTCAGCAACAACAGCCTCAACAACAACAGCAACAAAGGAGGTTTGATAACAACCGCAACTTCAACCAAACGTCTGCCCCAACTCAAGGACCCGGTGGTTATGCGGGGAAAAGCCCCAAATGCAATCGATGCAACTATCACCACACTGGCAGGTGTGATAGCTTTCGATGCCAGCGTTGTGGGAAGGTTGGACACGCGGCAAAGGATTGTCGTGGGGAGTTGATGAAGAAGCCCCAGCAGCCTCAGCAGTCCCAACGGCCCCATGAAACGCCAAAGGGTTGCTTTGAATGTGGAAAAGAGGGGCATTACAAGAGAAATTGCCCTCAATTAAAAAGAAATGGTAATGGCAATGGAAATGGTGGTAATAACAATAATGGGGGCAGTGGTGACAATAATGGTGGCAACAATGGTGGAGCAAAAGGGAGAGCCTTTGTCATGGGATCAGGTGAGGCTCTAAACGATCCTACTACTGTTACTGGTAAATTTCCTATTAATGGTCGTTTTGCTTCTATACTGTTTGATACTGGAGCCGATAGGAGTTTTATTTCTACTAAATTCTGTAGTCTCCTAAGTGATATGCCTTCTGCGTTGGACCCTAAGTATACCGTAGAATTAGCTAATGGTAAGCAAATTTCCGTTACGCATATCCTTAAGGGTTGTAAGATAGAACTCGCTGGTCATACCTTTGATATCGATCTCATGCCTATTACACTTGGGAGTTTTGACGTGGTCGTAGGTATGGATTGGCTGTCTGAGAAGCAGGCAGAAGTCATATGCCATGAGAAGGTTATTCGCATTCCTTTAAAAGAGGGAGAGATTCTCTCAGTTACGGGCGAGAAGAGTGGTGCAGTGATAGGCATCATATCTTTTATGAAAGCGCAGAAGTGGCTACGCAAGGGTCACTTAGCCATATTAGCCCTTGTGACCGATAAACAACAAGAAGAGAAGAAGATAGAGAATATCCCGGTAGTTCGCGACTTTCCAGAGGTGTTTCCAGAGGATCTGCCTGGACTACCACCTCATCGTCAGGTTGAATTTCAGATTGATTTGACTCCCGGAGCAGCTCCAATTGCGAGAGCACCTTATCGGTTAGCACCAAACGAACTGCAGGAACTATCTGCACAACTTCAGGAGCTATTGGATAAAGGATTTATTCGACCGAGCTCATCACCGTGGGGAGCACCTGTACTTTTTGTTAAGAAGAAAGATGGTACCTTTCGTATGTGCATTGACTACAGAGAGTTGAACAAGGTCACAGTCAAGAACCGATACCCTTTGCCTCGTATTGATGACTTATTTGATCAACTTCAGGGATCAAGCTATTACTCAAAAATTGATTTGAGATCCGGTTATCATCAACTGAGAGTTCGGGAGGAAGACACCTCTAAAACCGCATTTCGTACTCGTTATGGTCATTATGAATTCTTGGTCATGCCCTTTGGGTTGACTAATGAACCAGCGGTATTCATGGATCTCATGAATCGTGTGTGCAAACCCTACCTCGATCAGTTTGTTATCGTGTTTATTGATGACATATTGATCTATTCAAAGACCAAGGAGGAGCATGCGAAGCATCTACGTGTAATCTTGGAATTGCTTAGGAAGGAACAGTTGTATGCCAAGTTTTCTAAGTGTGATTTCTGGATTCGTGAGGTGCAATTCTTGGGTCACATTGTTAACGAGAAAGGAATACATGTGGATCCTACAAAGATTGAGGCTATAAAGAACTGGTCGGTACCCAAGACGCCTAGTGAGATAAGGCAATTTCTTGGACTGGCAGGGTACTATCGACGTTTCATCGAAGGATTTTCAACAATCGCTCAACCTCTCACAGCCTTGACCCATAAAGGAACAACGTATAAATGGGGTGAGAGTCAAGAAGCCGCTTTTCAGTTGTTGAAACAGAAACTCTGTAGCGCGCCGATATTAGCATTACCAGAAGGAAGTGATGATTTTGTGGTTTACTGTGATGCTTCTATCCAAGGACTTGGTTGTGTCCTGATGCAACGTGGCAAGGTAATAGCCTATGCCTCGAGACAACTGAAGGTGCATGAAAAGAACTATACTACTCATGATTTGGAGTTAGGCGCAGTGATTTTTGCCTTGAAGATCTGGAGACATTACTTGTACGGTACCAAATGCACCATTTACACCGATCACAAGAGTCTTCAGCATATCTTTGAGCAGAAAGAGCTAAACATGAGGCAGCGACGCTGGGTGGAACTGTTAAACGATTACGATTGTGCTATCAAATATCACCCAGGAAAGGCGAATGTAGTCGCTGATGCTTTGAGTAGGAAGGAGACTGCTAAGCCCCGGCGAGTGCGTGCTTTGCAGCTTACGATTAGCACTCATTTGCCTGAACAAATCAAGGAAGCTCAGACAGAAGCTTTGAAAACGGAAAACATTGGTTCAGAATCCTTACGTGGGATGGACAAACAGTTGGAAGTCAAATCCGACGGAATCCGGTATTTCATGGATAGACTTTGGGTACCCATGTATGGAGATTTGAGAGATTTAGTCATGGGTGAAGCACATAAGTCTAAATATTCCATACACCCTGGTTCTGACAAAATGTATCATGACCTGAAAGCGCACTATTGGTGGCCTAATATGAAGGCAGACGTAGCAACGTATGTGAGCAAGTGTCTAACCTGTTCCAAAGTTAAAGTGGAATATCAAAAGCCATCTGGGTTACTGCAACAACCTGAGATTCCTTTATGGAAGTGGGAACAGATCTCTATGGACTTTATTACTAAATTACCCAGAACTTCTAATGGTTGTGACACGATATGGGTGATCGTGGATCGACTGACTAAGTCAGCTCACTTCTTGGCGATCAAGGAGACGGACAAAATGGACAAATTAACCAGAATTTACCTGAAGGAGGTGGTCTCAAGACATGGCGTGCCGATCTCGATTATCTCTGATCGTGATGCTCGTTTTACGTCTCATTTCTGGCAATCGTTACAGAAATCTCTGGGAACGCGGTTGGATATGAGTACTGCATATCATCCGCAGACCGATGGACAAAGCGAGCGTACTATTCAAACTTTGGAGGACATGTTACGTGCTTGCGTAATTGATTTTGGAAATAATTGGGAAGTTCATCTACCTTTGGTTGAATTCTCGTACAATAACAGTTACCATACTAGTATTCAGGCAGCACCATTTGAGGCGTTGTATGGCCGAAAGTGTAGATCACCAATTTGTTGGGCTGAAGTTGGTGATAGTCAGCTCACTGGCCCTGAATTGGTGCACGAGACTACCGAAAAGATTGTGCAGATACGGAACCGTATGGCTGCAGCGCGAGACAGACAAAAGAGCTATGCAGACAAGCGACGGAAACCTTTGGAGTTTCAGGTCGGTGACAAAGTGTTGTTGAAGGTCTCACCATGGAAAGGCGTCATTTGATTTGGCAAAAGAGGCAAGCTTAACCCGAAATATGTTGGACCATTTGAGATTCTTGAAAGAATAGGTCCAGTGGCGTATCGGTTAGACCTGCCTGAGTCATTAAATGGCGTTCACAACGTATTTCACGTCTCAAATCTGAAAAAGTGCTTATCTGATGAGACTTTGGTTGTACCACTCGAGGAAGTACAAGTGGATGAGCAATTGCGCTTTGTCGAGGAGCCTGTTGAAGTAATGGACCGTGAGGTCAAAACTCTTAAGCAAAGCAAAATACCTATAGTCAAGGTTCGTTGGAACTCAAGACGTGGACCGGAATTCACGTGGGAACGCGAGGATCAGATGAAGCTCAAGTATCCTCATCTGTTCGAAACGACGGTCACAGCCGGGGAAGGTACTGATTAAATTTCGGGACGAAATTTCTTTCAACATGGGGATGATGTGACAACTCACTCGATTTCGTTATGCCAATGCAGTAAACCAGTGATGTAACACAACCATGTAACGCAATTTTCGGGACGAAAATTCTTTCAACATGGGGATAATGTGACACCTGGTAATTTTCCGTTACCAAACTCCGTTAGTTCCGTTAGGTCTTGCATACACGTGTCGTGAGCACACACTAGTTGTCGTTGAACGTTGGTGACTTAATAACAATTATCTATGGTAAACAAATGATAACCTAATGAATAATGTTGATTATTAGTTGTGGTTATGTGATTCATGCATTTTAAGTTATTGTTTGTGAATTTTACTTGATAACGTGACAACGTGTAACTATGATCTCATATGTTTTGCCGTTAGTTGTAAATGTATATGATTATTATTGTTGATTAGTAATGTTTATATTTTGTAGTTAAAACCTTTTAAAAAGTGTTAAAAAGATTAGTTTTTATAAAATATAAACAATGGGGTTTATTTTGTAATTGGATTGAAATAAAAAGTTACCATATTTAAACAAATTTAACCCAACCCTAGCCCCCATTCCCCATTTGCGGCCGTAACCCCCTCCCAACACCTTCATCCATTCGATTTTGATCCAAGAACAAGCATACAAGTTGAATTTGAATTGGTTTCAAGTATTACAAGTTGTTTTCAAGTGTTAATCATCATCTAAGCACACCTAAAGGTTAGTTTTGATTAGTTTTTCATGGTTTTTGATTCTTGAAGAACCCTAATTCGAAATTGATGATGAAAAAGTGAAATTGATGATTGTTAGATGTTAATTTGATGTTGGTTAGATTGTATGAATGTTAGATTATGTTGATTATGCAAGAATTCCATGGTTTGATCACATTGTTCACACATTGCCTTAAGAGGAAACTTTTTGTTCTTGGAATTCATGATTTGATGATTGTATGATGTTGGATACACTGCTTGGATGTTGGTTTATATGAATTGTGCAAGAAAAGTCATGAAATCTAGGGTTTGTTCGTACCTTACTATAAGTGGAAACTTTTATGCATGATGATTGGGAATTTTGATGAATTAGTGGTGCTTATCATGTTAGGATGAATGTTATGGACTTGATTAGGTATAAAATTGATGAAACTATGAAGGAATTGGATGTTAGATTGCTTTTGAGTGTTACCTTCTAAAAAGGGAAACTTTATTTTTGAAGATCATTGGATATGATGATGTGAGCATGTTTATGTTGTAAGGGTCATGTTAGCATGCTTATGGATGATGTCTAATGTGGTGGAATATGTTACTTGGGTTGTATGGTTGCTTGATTGATCATTTAAGGAATGTAGGTTCTTGGTGATTATATATGATGATGAATTATGGTTAGTGATTAGGAAACCATGATTGGGATTGGAGATTTATCATTATTGTGTTTGTTAGTTGGAATGAATTTTGTTGATTTACGTGATTAGGATTGTCATACACGCGTGCGAATCTGAGGCCCCAACTTAGTAGGATTGGCAGGGTTTAGGGTGTGAAGTCGTGAGTGGCTTCACATGACATGTTGTGCATGATTAGACTTCATGAATGAATTATTAGTTGTGATATATTTATGATTGTGTTGAGCATGTTGATTGTTTGAGATTCGCATAAGTTGTATGATGATCTAGGTTGAACTTGGGTTGATGATGTGATATGCGTGAATACTTTGTTTGATAATCATGTATGATAAGTTGATACATTTGATTAAACGAGATTTCAATTAATATGTCACCAACGGGTCAAACGGGTCAACTACGTCAAATGTGTCATTTTGGTTTCAAAACCCTAGGGTTGATGTTTTGATGAGCACTTAGGGTTGTTATGTTTCTCTGGTTGCACGTACTTATGTACTCACATGTTCTAGGTAACCTTTGACGGGTTGTCTTTCCTCTCATTGCAAGCTTTGCACTTATTGTTGGTTTACGCATCAGGTGAGTTCATGCCCCACTTTTAAACACTCTCTTTTGGGGGAGGTAGCATACTTGTTCACAAACGCTATATTATTATTATAAGTTGTGTATGTTTTAACATGGTGTATAATACCTTGAAAGTCCTCACACTTTCGGATCGTTAATAATGGTAACTAGCGGGAAATCTTGGGTAGTACTACTGGGTTTGACAAGCCCCACCTGTGCGACTCGAGGTCAAACGGGTGCAATATTGTCCTAAACACAAACATCGTTACGACCTGGTAAGTCGTGACGGGAGGCAACAAACGCAACACAGTCAGCTTCGATCGCGAAATCACTATGGTTATTACTTATGAATATAGACTAGCTATCTATTTCAATGCACTTCTTATGTGATGCAAATTATTATTGTTTATGTTAAATGCAAACTCTTGAACTCACCAACCATTGTGTTGACATTTTTAGTATGCTATTCTCAGGTCGTTAATTCAGATTGCCATTAGGAGCACAACACGGGTCCAGCATGCATTCTAAGACTTCATCTTAAGTCATGACATTTGAATTTTATTTGTGAGATTTAAATAATGGGTTGGCGCGTGTTTTGCCAAATTTTACATTTACATACTTTGGGTTTGTCTTATTTACAAAACGCTTCCGCATGGTTTTAAAACTTGAACTTTGATTGGTTTATTTTTAAATGTGGCATATAGTGTCGTTCTGAGTAACTAGTGACTGTGATCCTGGTTTGTTCACACGCCTCGCGGTAAAACTCCGCACGTGGATTTTGAGGGTGTGACAAGTACCATTTCACAGCGCATGACTAACTTTAGTCATCCGTTGTTTAAACAGTGTAAGTGTATACAGCGTATTCACACAGGTAATCGTACGCTGTAAACACTGCATAATCCCATAGCGCATGACAAATTTGTCATCCGCCGTGAACTATCAAACAATCATTAAAGTGCACACAGCGTATGAACAAATGTTCATCCGTTGTAAACTACCAAACATTAATCAAAGTGTCCATAGCGCATGGACAAATTTTCATCCGCTTTGGAAATAGTGGTCAACCACAGCATACAATTTTTAGTCATCAGTTGTGAATTTAAAATTTCAAATAAGTGTGCACAGCGCATGACCAACTGAACATACTCTGTGAACACAGTAAAACATACAAGCGGTCCAAAGCATACAAGTTTAAAATTATACAGCGGACACACTGTTTACACAACACATGTATAATTCACAGAGCATGACTTAAAATTAATTTTTAAGTTCTATGTTCACACAGCGTAGACACACACTATACCCACAACGAACAGTCATTTTGTCTGTCGTATATAAACATCAACACTTGTCAATTTTTCATTCATCATGAAAAAGAAAGCGAAAATCAAAATTTCTAAAACGTTACTACAAAGCGCTAATCCTTTAAACCCTTGATCAAACACAACCAATCATTCTGTTCGATTGTTCTACCGATTCTTATTCGAATAGGTATAACAAAATGATTCTAATCTTCAAACAATCATTAAAACCTCCGGTTCTTCGATTTGATTCTGACATTGTTTGACCTAAGTCGAACAATGTACCGAAATCAAACATGAATCATTTGATGTTTTAAATGAAATCAAACTTTGAATCTATGTTCGATGTGCTTAGCCAAACGTGTAATAACTATTGATTTGATGTTATTTGATTCAGTGTTCATCAGGTTCTTGAACAGTCATGATGTTCATGCCAAAATCATTCAAAAATTTAAATTTGATCTTTGAACTTGTTCAATGTAACTGGAAAAAAGTTATAACATCTCAAACATGTTCAAAAATCAGTTAAAACCATGAAAAATCAGTCAATTTGGCATAACATTAATCACATCAACATTAAATGCATATACATTCAATGTGCATTAAATGTTAGATTTTGACTTTAAAAGTCAAACTGAATCTCATAGTTAAAAATGTCATGACATTAAATCTGTGAATGATGTGAATCAAACAAACTCATGTTCTTGAATCAAACATGATACAAATCATTCTGGATCACAAACAACTTGAAACAGACAAGATTTGCATGATCAAAATTGACCAAATGTTGACTTTTGAAATGTCAAACTTATTCAATTTGTTAATGTCAATCACACATTCACTTAAACATATCACAAGTGGTAAGCATACATATGACATCATTCCTTAACAATCTCAACTACTCAGTGAACACTTGATCAACATTTCATCATATTCATCATAACACATCATTATCATACAAGTAACTAACACTGTTCTTATTCATTGCAGATATGGCAAACTTAGTGTCTGTCGGAGATCATAATCTTTATGCATTTCTCAACCCTGATTCACCCAAGGCTGAAAACTACAAAGATATCATTCAAGCCATTAGATAGACAAGGCTGGTTCATGCTATGACAGCAAGACCAGAAATATTTGAAGATCACATTGTCCAATTCTGGACTCATTCTCCTCTAGAGCAAGTTCAAGGTCAACAAGTAGTAGTGTCTACCATACATGATCATCAAATCATTATTGAAGAAGTGATTAGAAGATTACTTTAGTTGGGAGATGAAGATGTTGAAGGTCCAATAGAATTTGATGAGAACTATGTTCTCCGTGTCTGTAGACAAATTGGTTATACTCGTAAAATTGATAGAAAACAGATCAAGAAGTCATACATGTGTGCACAATTCAGATTCCTCATGCATACATACCAGAAGACCATGACTAATAGGAAGACTAGTTGGGATGCAACATCACTAAGGAGCTCATCTGCCATTACTAGTATTATAGCAAGGAGGTCTTTCAATTTTGCTGCTCAAGTACTTAATGGGATGATTTATAATCTTACTGAAGTGAGAAACAAATTTCTGATGTATCCCAGATTCCCTTAGATGGTCATTTATTACCAAACATCCCAAGAGAAGGTGCTATCTTTCAACCTGTTTATTTCAATGAACATCTATTTACTAGAATTAAATCAAGTCTGTATCAAGGAGATGAAGTACAAGTTCCTTCTCATATGATTGATCATAATATACCTGTACCTGATGTGTTCATGAGGATTCCAGGTCAGGGAGAACCAAACATGATGTTTCAGAACATTATACATCAAGCATCAATCATTCAACCAGCACCTATCATTCAAGAAGAACAAGTTGCACCCATGCTAGAGCCAATCATTCATGAAGAACAAGCATAAGAAGATGTTCAAGAACAAGAACAGATTCATTTTAAACATAAGTCCCCTTCTCCACCTCAAAGTCCTCACTTATCTGATCAGCAAACACTTTCATCTCTTTTGAGAGATATTGATGCTTCACTAGCAGAACATGCAAGTCAACAAGAAGAAGTTGGTACCTCTTAAGCTCATGACCAAGAACAAGAAGAACAAAGCACTGCTGCTGAACCTGTTGAAAGTGAAGCACAGGACAGTGACATTCCCACTAAGGAAGAAATAGAGTACTCAAAAGTGTATCTATTCACAGAGTACAACAAGCTGATTGAAAAGTCCAACAATAGAGCTAGAAAGTTAATGGGCAAACTCAAGAGCAAAGATGAAGAGATTGAGAAGCTCAAGGCTGATCAAAAAGCTCGAAAAGCTGATTGTTTAATTTCTTGAACAACAATTTGACCAATCAAAAGAAGAAGTTAAGATGAAAGTCCAAGATCTTGATAGTGCAAGGCTAGACAAAGCATATCTAACTGAACAGACAGATTCTAAAGATAATGAGATTTATGACCTAAAAAGAATAATCCCTGAGAAAGATGAAGAAATCAAGAGGTTAAATAGAAAGCTTGATCATTCTGATAAACAACTAAATGAGGAAGAACATTCAAAAGATCAAGAACAAGATTTGAGTGAAGAGTTCTTTGATCAATAAATGTCACCAATTCAAGAAACAAGCATATGTGAACAAGAACAAACAATCATCATCCCTGAAGAATCATACTCAATGGATCAGTTGTTTGGAGAAACCAATTCATTTGAAAATATCCACTATTCACCTATTTGGAGAAAGCATTTCCATACATCAGATACAACGAATATCAATCTAGCTTAATTGTTGTGAATCCATTGTCTGAGAAATAGAAATGGCTTATTAGACAATTTGCTGAGTAATTAAAAGAGCAGACTGATTCTTCTAAACATCAAGTATCATCATCATCTAAGCAACCCCTCAAAACCTATTCAAGGAAAAGAAAGAGACAGTACCTGGCTGCCTTAGTTAAAGGAAAAGAAAAAGTGGTTGAACAAGATGAACCTGAATCTCCTCCACTCAAGCTTCCTAAAGTTAAAGCTGAACCAATAGATGAAGATGAATCTAAACAAATAGCATCTGAGGCTGCTACTCTAGAAGAATGTGAAATAGATCAAACACAAGATCAGCAATCAGAGCCTATTATCATTTTAAGTGATTCTAATGAAGAAGATGATGAAAGGGATGAAACTGAGATGTAGAACATTCAAGATTTATTCCCAGATGATCCAGAAACATTAATGGGAATTGAGCCAGCAGCAAGAGGCTTTTTTTATGACACATTTATGAATCTTAACATGTCTGAGGTTAAAGAATTGCTCAAGGACTTTCAAGAAGTGATGAAAAATGAGTTAGAGCAAACATACAAGAGATACAAAGAGATCAAAGACCAACAAGAATTTCAAAAGAATCTGCCAATGGATCCTCAAATAGACAAGATGACATACTCCCTGGTCAAAAGCTGGTTGAGTCACACAAGGATGCCTTACATATCATATGCTGGTAGATCATTAACACAAATGAAGGATCTTGCTAGAGAAATCTACAAGAACATGTTGACCAGTGCTTTAAAGCCTCAGATCTCAAGACCACATTGAGCATCATCATTATCCACATATTATCAAACTCCACCTGAGCTTCATCCTATAGAAGAACCTAGACAATTTATGCCTCACAGGCTATGGCTAGAAGGAAATAAAGTCAGGGAGATGATCAATGAGAAGACAAAATTTGTAATGCTCTATATAGGATAACACTCATAGCATTAGCAGATGAAAAAAAGATAGTGGCATGGAAATATGATGAGATATAGGATGCAGTGCTTATCAAGAGAGTATCTGGCCTTGTCCAGTACTTATCATACATATCCCAACTAGGATCTCTGAGCTATGAAGATAGATTGGACTTGATGCAGTTAAGAATGGTCAATCACACAAACAATCCAAGAGGTGCTGATTTCTTTCACATCCTGAGAGCTTACATGAATAGATAGCATTATGAGATGAAACAAAAGGCAAATACAGAAGATAAACTTCACATTGCCAAGCTTAGAAGAGAACAACAAGCAGCTGGCAAAAAGAATCAATCAAGTGAAGAACAAACAGAGTATCTAGACAGTGAACTGCTAGAAAGAGTTGGATATCCTATGAGACCATTAGATTTAAAGCTTATCATGAAAAAGATTGATGGCAATCAGGACAACCATCCAATCACCAAGTGGTATTATGATGAAACCCATTTTGAAGTGGTATTGGAAAGGAAATTAGAAGGAAAAGAAGTAGAAGACATAAGATTGTTTGACCCTGTTGAAATCAAACTTCTACATCAATCTTATGTGTCATTCTTGAAGACCAAGGCATTCCCTGCTATAGAAGATGTTCTATGCAAGGGTGATTGTTGCTATTTCATTCACATGTTGAGAATTTTGGGGACAGTATATGTGAATGTTGCAATAAAGCAAAGACTGGAAACAAATCAACAATCACTAACACACATAGAAGGAATCATAGGCTTGAGGATCTTAAACAACAACAATTGGAAGTGCTTAAGGGTAATCATGTTATAACTACTCTAGTTAGCAACATTGAAGTTCAAGGTCTAGATCAAACAACCCTAGAGCAGATGGTGCAACCTCCAATCACCTACAAGTATGATGATTAGAAGAGTGCAGTTCAGTACTTCACTAAACATATAGTGAACTATCTCAATGCATTGAAGATTACTCCTCTAGCTGATCAAGTCAAGAAAGCTGAAAAAGATCACATTACAGAGAATGATGTAGAAGAGTCCATCAAAGCTACATCAGAAATATAGAAGAATGCTGATGAAGCTAGTCCATCTCATTCATGAAGGTTTCTAACAATCAAACAGTCAGAAACAATAATCACACATAGCTAACCACACAAACAATCAAAACAACAAATCACACATAACATACAAACAAATTGATCATAACATCAATTATTCATGTATATCATACATATCTTCAAACATAACAACACTCACACAAGTAATAAGACATACAAGTAAAAATACATGAAATAGAACATAAAAGATAATCTAATTACACATGTGTAATCAGTTAAACAAAAAATCAAATCAGTCATACAATCATACATGAAAGCTATCATACAAGTCATTCAAATGTAAGTGAACTCATTCAAAACAAAGACAAAACAAACACTTATTCACTAACAATCAAAAAGGAAAAACAAGCCAAGCATACATACCTAATCAAGCATAATAGATATACCAAACACATCTAAACATCAATCATTCATTAAAATCATGCATATAAACATACACAACAACAATCTTGCAAGATATACATTATACAAGCCAACATATTCTAAATAGAATATAGATTACAATCTGATTATGTAACACCCGGACTCTCGTACCACCAATATTGTCCGCTTTGTTCACAAAGAGCTCATGGATTTGCTTTTGGTTGCCTGGGTGAAAACTTCTCAGGGAGGTCACCTATCACTGGATTGCTGACATCTGAGCACGCTTAACTGTGGAGTTTTCACCCGGGAAACCAAAAGCAAATCCGTGAGCTCCTCTTGGGTAAAGCGGACAATATTGGTGGTACGAGAGGCCGGGGGTTACAGATTACACATATGTAATCAGAATAACATTCAATCATTCAATCATGCAAAACATTCAAAGAGTTAATCAAGCAATCTAATTGGATCACACAACCATTGCAATCATTCATAACAAACACAAACACACACATCATTACTAACAAACACAATAATAACAAGCAAACATCAAAGATGGCAGCATCATCCTTAGAGGGAGTATTGTTGAACTCAACAAGTGTATTAAAAGGATAATGCTTGCCATAATCAAACATAATGTGTTCTAACAATCCACACAATCATTAACTAACACATTTGTATCATTAACATTCATAACGGTCACTAATTAGAGTTTAAATTTCTTTTTCAGATTTTGTAGATAAAAAAAATTTTGCAAGTGTTGGTAGCGGATGAAGACTTGCCCACAGCGGATGAAGTCTGAAGAAGTCCAAGTGTCCATAGCAGATGACTAACATACACAGAGGACGACTCATTCATCATTCACAGCGGACGTTTATGCATCCACACTGGACGTTTATGCATCCACAGCGGACATGTGATCATCCACAGCGAACAACACTTAGACTTAGGATTTTATGTAATTTTGTTTTACATAAGGGTGTCTTAGTAATACGACATAGCTTTTGTATATGCTATAAATAGCATGATGCCCTAATCCTTTGAAAGCTTTTGAACAATCAATACAATAAGCATTTCTTATTATCATTCAAGCATTCAATCACACAATCATACAAACACACACACGGATATTCATATCTTTGATCATGGGTTTCCGCACCATGTTCATAAAGTGTTGAATATATAACAATCTGTTGTTATATTGTGAGAGATTAAAAAAGATCCTTGGGGAAAAACTCAACTGTTAGCTTGTTTGCCCTTCAAGTTTTTCATCAAAGAGCTATGAATGTTTAAGTGACTTGAGAAAATTTGAAAAATATCAACAAAACTTGTTTTTCCCATAATACTCCTAGAACCATTCTTTTTCTAAAAGTTGATATCAATTACTGAATCATGAAATAAAGGGATGAGATAACTTCCTAGGGTTTTTAGGCAAAAAAAATATCTTTTTATTTTAACCAACCCCTATATATATGTAATGGGGAGGGTTATATTGAAAACTATCATTTTTTATGAGATATATAGAAACCAATATTAGCCACAGATGTAAGATCACATGCAATTCACATGTTATTTCCATCTTTTTTTTATTAAGCATTCATAATTTTTTTGCCATGATATTATTTTTTCAAAAGCATTTCACCATAAAATTCAGTATCTTTTATCTTTCAAACGCATACCATATTAATATATTTAAAAAAATCATTTACCTGTTATTTGCAAATATGAAAATTAGTTATTATACATGTGTAAATCTGGTATTACATGTGTAAAACGAAGTTCATAAAAATTGTTTTTTTTTAATTTTTTTATTTTTTAATGAAAGAGGGAAAAATCTTGTGAGTCACATTGGTATTTAGAGTTCTTACTATTAACTTACCTTTATGGCAATAACCTGTTAACACTAATGTAACAAACACTTAAACCATTATTGTGTAGTGAACTAACTTTTATATCACGTTACACCACTAATGTAACAATTTCCCTCTTATTTTCAAATTTTCTCTTTTAAAAAAAAATAATACCTTCTTAATATTTTTGTGTGATATTCTTTTATACAAATTACAGTATTAAATAGATCATTTTAACATCTTTAATTCGGGTATAGTATTGCTACATTTTTTAAAAACTTTTATAGTGTTTATTGTACACCACTAGTTTTACAACTGTAGCTCTAACTTACAGTGGTGATACGCCCTACTATGGGCCACTAGTTAAGTTAATGGGTTATCATAATAAACAAGTGTTAACATTCGTAATCTATCATGTGTGTGTATATATACGCATATATATAGGGTTAGGTTCAAATGAAAACCTACCCATTTCATGAGAACCCTTTAATCCACTATCAATCATTAATCAAAATTTAAGTGGCCACGATCTTTTCCTTCTTCCTTGTTCAATAAGGGTAGTAGAGTCATTTAACCCACACCTATTACTTCCTATTTTTTTATTTAAACGGTTTACCTTTTTGTTTTTAAACTTTCTTTGCTTTGATATACATTGTTATTTTTTTATAAAGTATACACCATTAAATTCATAATATATTTCTGTTTAATTCTTATATAATCTTGCAAATTTTTATTTTTTTACCCAACATAGCGAATTACACAATTCAACAAAATACTTACAATATTGTTGCACCAGTGGAAATAAATTTGTATACCTGATATTACACCACTCCATCTAACAAAACTTTAACACTATATATAGGGGAGGATTAGTTTAAGAACCATAATTTTTATATGAAAACTCTAGGAACTAATGTAAGACACACATTTTACATCACATGCTAATCACATGCCATTTTCACCTTTTTTAAACGTTCATAACTTTTTCCACGACGTTAATATTTAAAAAATATTTCACAATATAATTTAGCATATTTTTATCTTTAGAACGTGTAAAATATTGGTATACTTTTAAAAAAATTATCCACTTGTTATTTAGACATGTGTAAATTAGAAATTACAAATGTGTAAATACGGTAGTACACATGTGTAATCCAGTATTACACATATGTAAAATGACGTTTGTAAAAAACAATTTTTTTTAATTTTTATAAATTTTTTTAATTTTTTATGAAATAAGGAATCGAGAGAAAATTTTTATTTTTTTATTTTTATGTTAATTTTTGTTTTAAAAATTTTTTTATTATGTTTTTATTATTTACCAATTTGCCATTAAAAACTTTTGGCTCAAATTAGTTCCTAAAGTTATTAAAAAAAATAAGCTTTCATTTAAACACTCCTCTATATATTCATACATATATATTAAGGGTAATTTGGGCATGCAAAATGTTTCAAGTAGATCTCACCATTGAGGATCACATTTTCCATACATTCTCATATCTAGATCTCAATTGTTGTTGCTTCTTCTCCTTTATGATCTCCCAATGCTTGTTCATGTCAACAGCAGCTACTGCCATTATCCTCATCGTTGGTGACGGTTTCCATTCCTTTCAAATCAGATTCCATGGTACTCATTGTCTGCATATGAGCTTGGAGATGAGCTAAGACTGTGGCTAACCCTAACTCCATGGGTTAGACATCAGATGGTCCTATATATGCTTTCAATGGTAATTTTTTAGTCGGTCATTGAAATAAAGGGTTTTTTTGTTAATGGCATACCATTTGTACATGACTACTATTAATTGTTTAATTCACTAAAATAAAGATGTTTCATATATGAAATAATGATAAAAATAATGCTTGTAACATTGAATTGATTTTGTATTTCAGGTTATAGCCTAGAACTTGAATGACAAAATATAAATCTTGCAAAATAACTCAACTTCAAAAGTGAAATGCTTGTGTTTCGCAAGTGAAAGGCTTATATTTTACAAGTGAAATGCTTGTGTTTCACAAGTGAAATAAATTTAAAATGGTGATTTTCAAAAGTAATTTTTTTATAAACAAAAATAATTAAAATTGGAGTTATAGTAAAAATTTTTATAAAATGACTCTTTTCTAAAACGGATTTTTTTGAAACATAATGTTTACTTTTTTTGGAAAAAATTGTATAAAAATTTAATATCATTGTTTTATTACTTTCTTTACTTATACGTAATCTCAATTATATCTTATCTTATAATATTGTTTTATAATTAACAAATTTTTATTATATTTAATATTTAATTTTTCAACCCGTGTAATACACGGGTTTACTAAATCTAGTACTCTCATAAAAAAGAATCAAAGAATGCACACACAGAACAAGATTGATAAATGAGAACGATTAAGATGAAAGGATGATTAGAGGGAGAAGAGAAAGAGATCAATATAAGTATTCTGATTTCTTTTAATTCGATATCTATAGTACTATATAAAGCATAACTTTGGGATAAAAGTGTAATTTTATATAAAAAAAAAATTAAAACACCTAATACAACTTTTTAAGAATTTGATACAAGTGTTTCATGCAATTATTTATATTTGTTTCTCATTTAATAAATTTGTTCTAGTTAATACATTGATTAATGCATATTATTAATACATTATTTAATAATATGAAATTGTTTAATTAACTATATTAAATATTATATTATTTAGAATACCTTAAATTATTAAGTATTAACTTATTTCAACACTTTACAATAAAATTACTAAATACTTTTTAAATAATAATAATAATTATTATTGGATTTTAATAACTTTAAGTTCATTTATTGGTCGTTATTAATATCAACTCAAACTATTTGTAGGTACTCCCAACTTTAAACTTATTTTCCTCCAACAATCCCATACTAAATAAGAATTAACCTCCCGTTAATTTTTTTGATGAAATTGTGCCAACTTTAAGCTAGTTTTTAACTTCGTCGTCGCCCAGCCTCCATCATGTCCATTTTTCGGTGTTTGTCATCCATTGTTATCTGAAATCTACCTCCAACTAAATACAATTATAATAGTAATAGTAATAATAGTAATAATAATAACAACAACAACAACAACAACAACCAACTATGATCAATGTTTAAGACAAAATAGAAAAGATCCTTAATGACATACATTGTATTATGCGGGCCAATTTATTATCTATCCTACCTTATAATGCATCATTTTAGGGCAAAATGGACATTTCACTTAATTTTAAGACACTTGGTAGAGATAGTTTGGGTATTTAGTATTTTGGTATTTATGACCAAATTTTATTATTTAATAACATATTATTTAAATTAAAAGATTAAATATAAACATAAATTATAAAATAAATATGTCTTCTAATTTACTTTTAAAGTTATAAAGTTTATGTATTTTATTTTTATTTTTATCTTATACCAATTTAGTCTTTCTAAATATTTTAAAGTAATAGATGTTTTTGTAACAAAATATTATTTTAATTTTTAATAAATGATGATATTAAAAAAAATCCATCATAAAATTTATTTATTTCATAAATTGTTAATAGGATTGTTAATTGATATAAAATGGGTTAAAGAAATGAATAAATGGTTATGCCGGTGTATACAAAGAAAAAATTAGATTAAAAAGTTAATTTTAATTTTACTCTTTAAGATTTAACTAAAGTAATCATTTTCTTTCAAAATATTAAAACATTAATTTACCTTCAAAAATTTCATATGTTGTTTTAATTTCCCTCCAAAAGTTTTATTATTTTGAATAAAGTTGAAACAACCAACAAAACTTTTAAAAAAAAAGTTAAAACAACTTATGAAACTTTTGATTATAAATTGATATTTGTAATATTTTGAAGAAAAATAGTTATTTTTGACAAAACTTAAGGAGCAAAAGCAAACTTAACTCTAAATTAAAAGTTGTTAACCATTTTATATTATTATTTTTCTATATTTATATTTAATATTATAAATTCATTAATATATATTACATAGACTAGAGTTTAAAATGTAAATTATATATATAAACTATACAATAGCTAAAATACAATTTAAAAAAGATGTCAATTTATAAAGTAATTCAAAACTATAACTATTGATTTACAAACAAAGTCTTTAAAAATATAAACATAATGTCTAAGAAATAAAATACTATTAACTCATTTTTTAAATAAAGAATTCCTTGTTGTTTAAAAATTTTAATTACTCTAAGATCTATGATTAAAAGGTAAACTATACTAATTATTTATACATTAAAATAATTTATATAAAAATAATTTATAATTTCTTACCCAAAACTTAATAAAATAGATTAGTTTTTAGACAACCCTAAGTAATAGTTATAGTTTGAATGCATAATTTGTAAAAATAAACATAAAACCCAAACTGCAAGTTTAACAAAACCATTAACTTTGTAAAGTTTTAGAAAGGTATGTGCGCTTCCACTTTTGTATTTTTAAATGTTTAATAATAAATATATATAGATATATATGTATATATATATTGAACGAGTAGAAATCATATCCCCTAACGAAGCGCGGGTTACCGGCTAATACATATATATGAGTGAATCCATGCATAGATTGATTATTTCCTTAGTGGTACTGGTTCACACGTACAATCTACCACATGATGGACTAAGTTTCAGGCAAATAAAAGTTAAATGATACTATAATTCATTGTTTGATAGATAGTTACTTAGTGTTAAAAACTAAACAAAATGATTAGTATTCGTATCTAAGTGGCACTAGTACGTTGTGTGCGTTTTGATTGTGATATACTATAGGTATAGAAGGTATATTATTATATATGTTAAGAGTAAAGCTTTCTTAAATTTTGTCTGTAAGTGAATATGAGTTATATCAAAACCTTTTCTTTTACTCCTTTTAAGCTAAAACGTTTGCAATCGATTTATAACTAGATTAATTTATGTGATGACATTGTGCTTTTACATAATTCTTTTATGCAAATTAAACTTTAAGCCAATTCCTTGTAGCATTTTAAGAGAATAAGCTCTCTAGTATATATCAACAGCAAAGAGAAGGAGCATTAGGTTGTAAACTAACTGTATCAGAAAAGGCTTTTGTGAATCCTTTTATTTTAAACTAAGATGGTTTAATACAATTTTTGAACCAACATAAATGTGCCCTTGTAAGAATTATATTTAGCTTTTCGTTGCATTCAGCTATCATATGTTGAAAGTGAAGAAACGTATAAATTTATTCCAAGTGATCTCATGAAAAATTAAAAGACAAACTCAATACAGTATGGATGGGTCCGAGGGGTGCCCGCCAACTTTAGACATAATGTACACTTTCTCACCCTCATCTTTGCACATGTTTGTTTCCACCACTGAGACTCGTAACCTTTAAATCACATGACAAAAATATTACGTCATTAAAAGTAATTGTGTACTGGATAGTGAAAAGATAACAAATATGATAAGTATTTGTTCATAGTGGCTTTCTAGAACATCATTATAACTCGCATGAATCGGGTTAGTTTTTGTATCATGAGCTTCTACTTTTGATCCATTCTTAGTTAGGTAGGTTATGTAGGTCACACCACATCATACGACTATGATAACAAAGTAAGAAGGAGAGAGGCATCCAGCTCTAAAAGCAAGAGATTCCGACAGAGTTTGGCAGGTGGGGTTGTTGAGCAATAATGGTGGGCCCTTATACAAACCAACTTCATCATAACAACATTTTCAACAACTTTGAAATTACTGAAAAATTATATATTTCTTTTTTGTCCATGCTAGCTAAGTAGCTATCTTCCAACGTAGGATTATACTACTTGGTAGAGGCTTTGCCTTTTAAAGGGGAGGTGTTGGGTTCAAACTCAAGTAATGGTGTAATTTGGTGTAATATAGAAGTAAAATAGATTTACTGTTCAAAAAAAAGCTAAGTAGCTATCATTATAAAACATCAATGTTTTGTATATGATACTAAAACAGTAACTTTAGGGTATATAATACTAAAACAGTAACTTTAGGTGACATTTGATATCTTAGGTATTTTAAGTTTTTTTTTTTCGCATCTCTCTCATCTTAAATAATTACCTAAATTAAGATAGACTAATTAATTTTAATTTTTTTAGATTACAAATAATTTTTTAATAAATTAAAAAAGATGTCTTTTTATTAATGTTATTTCTAGAAAACAAATTTTGATAAAATAAGAATTTTTTCTAAAATAATATAAATATTCAAAATTGGTGTATTTAAAAAGTAAATTTTATATAAACTAAAAAGAATTAAAATTAGGAGTTATAATAAGAACTTTTTAAAATGACATTTTTAATAAGGTTCGTTTTGAGAAAAATATTAAAATTTTTTTTGGTAAAATGGTTTAAAACCAAAAGTTTAAAAAATTGATATTATTATTTTATTACTTATAGTTATTACTTATACGTAATTTTAATCATATCTGATTTTAAAATATAAAATTATACTTCATAAATTTTTATTATATTTAATTTTTATTTTTTCAATCCGTGTAATACAGATGTTTATTTTTATATTAACGATACATTCAATAAGAATTTATGCTCTTTGGATTTTCTAAACGGAATAAAGTTTTCTGCATTATCAAACCACTCTTTAATATTAAAGGTTGGCATTCCCTTCATGCTTTTGAAAAATATTGATAAAAAAGTGGTTTGTGTAATGAAACTATACTTAAGGTTATATCACTCTACAATCATGTTATAGAAACTGAGATTATATAAGGTAGCAATGTTGGCACTCGTACATTCATTCCAAGTTTGAGTTTAACACCTTCTGACAAAAGAATTCTTTTCAAGTTTAAAAAAAGACAGTTTTCTTTGGGTGTATATTTTGTTATGACAATAAACAAAAGTCAAGGTCAATCTCTATCAATAGTCAGTTTGTACTTAAAAAAGCATGTTTTTATGCATGGTCAGCTTTATGTCGCCTTGTCACAAGTCAATAGTAAAGATGGATTGAAACTCTTAGCTTTAGATAATGATGGCAAATCTATTACTGTTACTACAAATGTAGTTTACAAGAAGATTTTTGCTCATTTGTGACCTTATGATCTAAAGTTGTTATGTCTTATTTAGTATATAACGACTTGGTTTTTATTTCTGTTTTTTGTTATTTAATAATTAACTCTCCCCCTCCTGTGTAATACATGGGTAACTAAAGCTAGTAATAGATAAAATGGTGAAAGAGAAATATATAAAAGCGCAAACGCAATGCAAGATGCTTTGGATTGCATAGGTTCGAGGTGTCAAGTCATCTTGGCCCCTAATTTTATGCATCTTTACCATTCAATTTGCGAGTAAATGTATTCATGGCTCAAACACGTAATCTTTAGACCGTATGACAACATTATGATGTTTTAAGTATTTGAATATACATATATATATATAGATATATATATATATACACACACAGGGAAAAGTTTCTTTTCTTAACCCTTATTTATTGCGATAACTTGTTAACCCTAATATAATAAACATTTACACCATAATTATGCAATATAGCTAACTTTTACATCATGTTAGAGCACTAATGTATCGATTTTCCACCAATTTTCAAAATTTCCCTTCATTTTTAAAAAAGGGTTATTGGATATTAATACTTTCAACTTTTATTTATTGGTCGCGATTAATCCCGACACAAGAAATATTTACCGACACTCTCAACTTTAAACTTATTTTCCTCCAACGATCTCATACTAACTTAGAGTTAAACACCGTTAGTTTTTTTTGAAAAAACGTGACCAACTTTGAGTTTATTTTCAACTCCACCACCGCCTAGCATTCATCAGTCTGTTTTCGGTGTCTAGCCTCTATTGTCACTTAAAATCTACATCCAACTAGTCAAGTGGTTCAGACAAGAAGATGAAGATAGACAGGTTTCAGGGTGTAGAAGATTTAGATTGACAAACTTGATGGTAGATTTTAATTTTTTACTTAGTGTTTTTGTCACATAAAGTAGTTCACGTCATAAACAACTAACGAGTTTAACTCTCAGTAAGTCAGAGATCGTTGGAGAAATATAAGCTCAAACTTAGGAGGGTCTGGAAACATTTCCTTAGTTGATATTAATCCCGACCAATAATTAAAATTATTAAATTCCAATAACCGTTTAAAAAACATCTTTTTTTTAAATCTTATTAACTTTTTAGTATGATGTTATTTTATTATACAAGCTACACCATTAAATATATTGTTTTTTTATCTTTGATTCGAGTATAATTTTGCTATATTTTTTAACATTCGTTGTGTAACAATAGTTTACCACTGTAACTACAACTTACAGTGTCGACGTGACCAGCTGTGAATCAATAGTTGGTTAATGGGTTATCGTAATAAACAAGAGTTAACATTTGATTCCTATATTTTCTTAATTTTATTAGCGTTCATTGTATACCACGAGTTTACCACTGTAACTCTAACTTACAATGGCAAATGGATCTACTATGGACCAACAGTTCGCTAATGGGTTATTGCAATAAACAATGGTTAACGTACAATTGATCCATAAATAAACATAAAAGAACGTAACGTTGTATATATATTTATAAATTAAGGCTTTGTATCTTCTATATACTAAGAAATCTCCCCGTTGTAAAGAAGACATTTTAATAATATTAATTTAGCATTTAATGTGGTACGAGAGTCAAAGCTCTGGGTACATACATACCATAGTCGTCGTCACTTGCTATTAAACCCAGATAGGGTGGATCCGTCACAACCACCCACTCCACATTGCTTTCAATTTTTTATTATTATAATTCTTTTGTTATTTTTCCATTTCTCTATTTTTGTTCTATCTTGTTTTTTTAATTCAAGTTCCAAATCTCGTGATACCTACTGATTCTTGAAATCAATTATTCAAAACACTGTTTCATCTGACCTCCGCAACCATCATATCTAGAGACCACCCATTTGTGAACCATGAAAGAACACCGCTTCTTCGCTAAGCCGTTGCATCATTCTACCATTGTGTTGCAAGACTACGGTTTTTCGTTGCAGAGCGGTCTAACCTGTCTTCGTATTTATTTAAATACTAGACTAAAGACCCGTGTAATACATGCGTTCAATTAATAAAAGTTATTTTTGATTAAAAAGGTTTGTAAGTCATAATATTATTATTAATACTTTGTAGATCGATTTTTATGTTTAATTTTTAAAAAAAATCTATATCTAATATTAGTAGATTTTCTGTATCAATCTAATTATTCTTTTATTATATATATAATATGAAATGAACTTATAAATAAGAATTTTAGGTTATATTATATTGAACATGAAAACATCCATAAACCTCCGAAAACATTTTCATAAAATACATATTTTTAAAAAGAATAAAAAAACAAATGTGTCTACTTTTATGTGAAATAAAAACAAAATTATAGATGAAAAAATTTAAATTTTCTATATGAAAAGACGATTTAAATTAAGTCTGAGTGAATAAAAAAAATAAGTTTTAGAAAAACTTTTCGTTTTTAATTACGATGTATGAACCAAATAGTTTTACAATTTCATTGATTAACCTTTGTACTTGACTATTTTTAAATAATATTATTTTAAATTGAAATAAATTTAACCAATAGCATTATAGTGAGAAAAAGAAACACTTTCTTAAATACTCTATTTTGGTAATAAATTTTCTATATACACTATTTTAGGGGAAAAAACTCCCCTTGTAATTATAGCAATAATTAATTTTATTTAAATGAATTATGACTAAAAATGAGGATAGATACATTTTTAGGCAGGAAATCAAAAGAATGAAGGCCTAAGAAAAAGGCACGTGGCACTAAAGATATTGTTTTATTAATAAGTATAGATTTTATTGCAGTGTAGGAACCTTTAAATCCTACAAAATCACCGGCATTGAAGATGTGGATCTATGGCAGACTCAAGCCAAAACTGCTACAATAAATCTATATACTGTGATCAAAATTGTTTTTTTTATTTTTTCCATATGTATTAATGTTTTTAGTCTGAGCATTTAATTTCACTTATCAAGTTACATCCTCCTACTCTAATAAAAGAGTAAATAGGAGTACCATGTGTCAACACCACATTTATTCTAATCAAATTTTTCCCGATTCTCTCTCATATTAAATAACTAGGTTAGAAACCCATGTATTACATGGGTAGAAAAAAATCAACATATTAAAATCATCAGACTTTAATAATATATTGTATACTACATGTCATTAGCTATTATTAAAATAACAAATAATGAAAATTTAAGAAATTATAAATAACAAATAATAAAAATCAAGAATTATAAAATTATATTCTAAGATAAAATTATAATTAAAATCTATCAATTTAGCATGTTTTAATAATTTATTAGAATAAGTAGATTTGTATTTTGGGTATCTAATTATTTAGTTTACTTATTTAAAATTATTTTCATTTAATAGGAGAGAGAGGCGGGAAATAATAGTTTAGACTTCACTAAAAGTTGCCACGTGTCCCTAAAAAACCTTTTTTTATTATATAGTATAGACTACATTAACAATTACTAATAATATTATTTATTTATTTTTACATTATAATTAGTTTTTTTAATAAATTAAGAAAGATATTATTTTATTAATGTTATTTCTATAGAAAGAGTTTTTTATAAAAAAAAATCAAACTATTTTTACGTAATATTTTAAAATTAGTTTTTCTAAGGTAAATTTTTTTTAAAACAAAATTAATTAAAATAGGAAGTTATAGTTCTTTGTACTTTAATAAAAGGGTAAGTGGGAGTGCCATGTGTTAGCACCACATTAATTCTAATTAAATTTTTCCTGTTTCTCTATCATATTAAACTAGCCTAAACACCCGTGTGTTACACGGGTTGAAAAAGTTAAATTTAAGATAAAGTAATTTACATGTATGGTCCTTATGTTATGTAAAAATTTTAGAAGTATTTAAAGTTTAAAAGTTCTGAATATGATTACCAATATTTTCTTCATCTGTGGTCCCAAGTTTTATTAGTTAACAATTAATAATGTTAAAATTTATGAAATTGACATTTTACCCGTGTCGGACCATCAATTTAATTTACCTTTAAAACTATAGTATTATTTTTACTAAGGAAAGTTTTATATTCTTGTTTTTCAAAAGTTTATTAATGTTTAATATTTTTATTGTTTCATTATTAATATATTTATTATATAATAAAATACGTTTTAAATACAAGAATAAATTTTTTAAAAATATTTTATAAAATGTTTGCTTTTTAACGTGTTTAAGCCGTCCATTTTGAAATGTTGTTCTTAATACGGTTTGATATTTTAAATATTTTTATAAAACTATTTGGTTTTCTAAATTTTTTCTTAAACCATTTATATTTTAAAGCATCCTTAAAAAACAACCACTTTTTTAAACATAGTTTTTAGAAACAATTAATTTTCAAATGGCATTTTTAATATTTTTTTAAAAATATATTCAGAAAATAAATAATTAGAAAAATTAAATTTAAAAAACCTAATGGTTTTAAGAAAGACAATAATTCTTTTAAAAAGTATCTTTAAAAAATTAGTAAGTTTTAAGAGAGACATTTAAAAATTCAAAATCTTTAGAGAAACATTTAAAAACCTGAACAATCTAAAAATAATATTTTAAAAAATAATTTTTATTTAAATAAAAAGTAATTTACATTAATGATCTTTGTAGTTAAAATAATCATTTTGAAAAATTTAACATTAGTAACTAAACTTACAGAATAATAACCAATGGTATATAAATATAATATTTGAGACTATATTTGAAATTTTAAAAGTTTAAGAACCAAATTCAATTTTTTTACCAAACTACAAGAACCATTCATGTAATATACTTTTTAAAATAAATAGAAACATAAACTATCGGTTACTATTAATAAGTCTTAAATATATACACATGCGAATGTTGATTAATTAATTAAATAAAAGAATTAAATACATATAAAACAATATTAATGTTTATAAATATCTAAAAACTTTTTCATAAAATCTTAGATTTAATTGTAGATTGAATTTAAATTTAAAAATTTGAAGCTTTTAAATTTTTTGTTTCCATTATTAAATTTTAAAATCTAATTTTGAAATGCAGCTTAATTAGACATTAAATATTATTTAAGAATTTCCTTTTAAAACCATATGGCTAATAAAATGACACATGGCATTTGTATATTGTGAAGATGTCATGTGGCAATGCATTAGCTAAATTCTTGCCATGTGGCAAAACCTATTTTCTTTTATTATATATTAAGATAACTATATTAACAATTACTATATTATTTATTTATTTTTATATTATAATTAGTTTTTTAATAAATGAAGAAAGATATCTTTTTATTAATGTTATTTCTATAGAAATAGTTTTTCATAAAAAAATTTCTAAAAAATCAAACTGTTTTTACGTAATATTTTAAAATTGGTTTTTCTAAGGTAAATTTTTTTTAAATAAAATTAATTTAAATAGGAAGTTATAGTAAGAAAATTTTTAAAGATGAAAAAAATTTTAAAACATTATTTTGAAACAAAATGTTTAATTTATCTTTGTAAAAAATAAAAAAGTTAAAAAAATTCATATTATTGTTTAATTACTTATAGTTATTACTTATACGTAATTCCAATGATATCATGTCTTATTATATCATTTTATAATTAATACTTTTTATTCTATTTAATATTTTATTTTTTCAACCTGTGTAATACACGGGTTTAATAAAGCTAGTTTCTAGAATATTTTGTTTATTTTCTATGTATTAAGGGATTCCTCCATTATTAAATAAAAACATTTTAATCATACTATTCCGTTATCAAGGTCCGCCGTACACAAGAGAAATACATGTTGGTGTTTATTATTTACAAAAAAAGAATAATTTGCTTTACTGAACATGTTTTCATCTTCTAGTTTATTGAAGATATTGGCAAATAAAATAAAATTTCACTTCTTTTGTTCGGCATGACAGTACATATGTTTTATTTAAAGTACAAGACTGAAATCTTAATTAAGCAAATTACATTGATTGTACGAGGAAGTTGCGTCACTTTTATTAAAAATAATGATAACATATTAATAACGTTTCTTTAGCTATAATTATTAAAAAAAAATACAACTAATAAAATAATATTCATTCAAACCGGTAAACACCAAGTACTTCAAAAAATTTCACTTGTGGTATCCATGAAACAAGCCTTTTAAAATGTTGATTCTTCAACTATATCTTTTACTACAACAAAATAACAAAATCGTTGACGGTTGTAGTTGAGGGACTTGTTTAATATGTTTCTCCTAAAACAAATTACACGCTTCTTCTCAAATGAATGTGTATGTCTCCCAGCTAGAATACAATAATTAAAACAATATGTGTACTGCCAGATATGGTTCTCGCACCCAAGATTTTACCGGGCGATGTAGTGCTTTAAAGATATTCATGAGAGTTCTCTTTGGTTGGTTGCTTGACAATAACTTTAAAGCAAATGAATCACAAGGTCCATTTTATGCTCATACCAAAACTTTTTTATAATTTTGTTACGTAAATACAATAATGTCATATTTAATTATGAGGCAAAACAAAGCAGCCATTTGATTCATGACGTGATTTTATGGTAATTGAATAGAACTAGTTTTTTTACCCACCGCGCGTTGTGGCGGTCCGTACGCGACATGATAAAGTATATACATTAAGATCGATGAAGGCCACACCGACCTTGCTAAAGTTGCCCTCACGCGTAACGTCACATTTTTGAACCTCGCTACCTGTGTTGTGGTGTGCAATGTGGACCTAATAAAGCAATATTATACATACATAATAATTCTAGAAAAGAAATCTAAACGAATATTCACGCGTAAAGACGGAGTCATACGTTGTAATTAACGCCGTCGATTATACGTTGCGGCGCGTATGCAAACTTTGTTACGTGCATACAACCTAATAATTTAAAAAGAATTAGATGAAATAATAATTAAAAAAGTAAAAAAAATAGTTTAAATGAAAAGGTATAGCAAAAGTGAAAAAACCAAGAAAAAAAATGTAGGAGGTGGGGTTGAACCCGCGTCTCCTACAAAAATAAATAAGAACCCAACCAAATGCACTAGCCAAAAGAAATCATTAAATCGCAGAAATAATATATTTGATACACTAATTTTCGGTAGTAAAAAAAACAAAAAAAGGAAGTTTGTGGTCCAATGAGACTATGACACCAAGCAAGACCGGTGACCCATCACCGACCTTGCTAAATGAATAGCTGACCTTGCTAAATGAGTAGTAGTATAATTCTGAGCCAAAATCATAACTCCGTATTATGTCATGAAATGGATTCATAAAAGTAATAAAAAATATTATCATTTTGATTTATGTCATAGATTTATGACTCAAAAACAAAAGATTCATCTTGATTCATGAGATGTACGTTAATCAAAAGATGAATAATATCCTACTTACATCGTCATTAACACTAAGTGTGATGTTATATGTATTAAATTGAATCACCCACCTTCAACAATATTCATTCCAACCAGTTAATTTTGAGTATTGATATTTTGTTTATGTTAACTTTATTTGGACACATTTTGGTTCATTGAGAACCTTATAGATAGTAGAACACAACCCTAGAAATAATTAATTATGTACTTCGTATATTATATGCTATATGAGTATAAAGTTAGTGAAAAAATCGTTTTCATTATAAGTTTTTTAACAATTCTCACATGAATGGAGATCGATCAAAATACACAAACTCTCAATATAAAATTGAAAGTTGATTCTTGCATAGGATAGATAGTTATTCATTTTGAACCTTCTCTTGTAAGATACATTTAGTCTCCATTACATTAGTAAATTTGATGTCCTTGAGCTAACGGTTGTCAACAGAGACCGTAATGCACATTTACACAAGACTCTTCATAGTCGAGTCACCCTTTCATTATCATGTCCAAAAATGGTCCTGGAACACAAGTATAGTTCTGTGAAAGCTCTAGAAATTATGCACCCTTCAATTATATGCGAAGTGACGTCGCTTCTCTTTTACACAAGTGATTTACTTAAACAAATAAAAGCATTATGATTTCTATTATTTACTCATATCTCTAACCACACGTTATGTCTAGCCTCACAACAATGCGTTGATATTTATTGGAATAAACTAGGAAGTGTTTAACCTCCCTTTAGAATTTTAAAAGGTATATATCAACATATATATTAGATTATATATCAACATATACTTTAGCTATGTTCCCATAGTGACCACCTTTAAATATAGGAGTTGCTTATCCTATTGAACCTAGATCTTTATATTTTTAGTCAACAAATTTAGGTTTCGTTCGGATACCATCATCCATACGTTTTAGTTTCATTCCAAAACTTAATCTCTCATCAACCCATAGATCACTAGATCCAAACCATTATCTTTAACTTCATCAAGTGAATATAGATAAGTTGCAATCGAGATCAACTGTTTTGATGTGTTCTTAACTAACAAGTTAATCTTACTTATTGTCATCTTTTAAGCGTTCTCGTATGTATCTTTATTTCAATTAAATAACATTTAATTATTCTTTTTTTAATATTTTTATTTTTCTTTTACTTATAACTAATGAAAATATAAAATAATTTCCCCTGTAATTTAGAGACGAGTAAATATGATAAACTGCTGCGAATGCTTTTGTAACGTGCTTTCTTCAAAAGATACAATTTCAAGTGCAACTCATTTTCATTTTGCATTTTGGTCACTCAATATTAAATCTAACCACTAGATTGAGTCCTCATAACCTTTGAGTACTCCATTTAGTCACGTGTTTCCAATATCAATTTCGATTACTGAATCCTTATTGTCAAGCCTTCCACATTCTTATTACCAAGTGCAAGAAACCCCTTCATTTAAGTCGTATTGAATAGTATTTCACGGGTAATGAAGGTTCTTCCTTTATATATTAGTTTGAAAAATATCTCAAATACCATTTGTCTACATATCCTAAAGAGTTCATTACATGATTGGTCCCTGTGGTTTGCCCATATTGTAATATTGGTCCCAACTTTTGAGAAATTACAGGTTTGGTCCTTACTGTTTACCAACTCGTAACACAGTTGGTCCCTGACACTAACTTTTATTAAGTTTCTCAGTTAAGTGAATGTGAAAAGACAAATATACCCCCATCCCCTTCCCTTTCTATTAGACCAGGCACACCGCCAACTCTCCACCACTATTGACACTAACTTTTGTTAAAAACACATCAAAACAGTTGATTTTATAATGGTTTAAAAATTATAATTATTTTTATTTTATGTTTTGAAAATCAATGGCTATAAACTCCATAATAGCTTTATCAAACAAAAGTTTCTAACGCGCACGTTAGAGATTGAAAATTTACATAAAACATTTTAAAACATATAACTCTATAAGTTTATAAATTTACTCGATTTTGACTCGACTATTAGAAATTAAATATATAGAAAAAAATACATAAATTAATCTAGCTAACACATATTTTAGGCTTGACATTTATATCATTTCAAGATATATTATTTTATCAATTTTAATATTAGATAACTAGAAGTGTTCTAACATACACATTAGAAAATAATAAGTGTAGATGAAACATGTTAACCATCTAGTTTATAAATGTAAATCTATTCCAACATGTTCATTAGAAAATAAACAATAATTATTTTGAAACTTGATGGTTTTAGAGTATCGTTTGAGAGATTTGGGCTCTCTAATCCCAATACATAAACTGGGATTGATACTAAGTAATGAATACTAGTAAGTATATAAAGCCTCATCCAGTTACTAGAATTTGCCAAAAGAACAACTTTGTAAGTTTCAATATGAATAAAAATATCGATCGTGATAATCATAATTTCTTTATATTCATTTTATCAATTAACATTAATAAATCCGATTTTTGAGTTCCCGAAATGGCTGGGGAGAGCAAAGGTTCCTTTTTTTAGGGTACTTCCGGGAACAGATCCAGTGGAGACGCAGTGGGGCCTGTAGCTCAGAGGATTAGAGCACGTGGCTACGAACCACGGTGTCGGGGGTTCGAATCCCTCCTCGCCCACAACCGGCCAACACCAGTTTTCTCGAAGCTTCTTGTTCATATCTCTCATCAAAAGGCGCTATTCGATAATGTCTGTCTAGCAAATCCCCCGCTAACCCGAGTGAAGATTCAAATATTTGTCCTACATTCATTCGCGAAGGGACTCCTAATGGATTGATGCCGGGTTGGTTAAATGCTGTTAATGAGAATAGTAATTCATTATTCTTAACAATAGGTCCTGGAGACTTTAATGTTAGGATCTCAATTCATATAGGTAGAATGGTTGGTATAGGTTGCTTATAGTGGTGCTACCTGATGAATGGAGTGAACAAAGCCTGTTGAAGTGGTGCACGAGGAGCATGACCACATAGACAATGAAGCTAACTTACGCCGCTTTGAGGAAAGGCCTACCTTGGAGTTCATTGTCTCGAAGACACTATTGTTGACAAAGTTCATCAGATTCTGCAAGCTATTATGCCCTATGTCGTCATTACCTTAAAAGAGAGAAGTCAAGAGTGGGCAGCCGAGATGAACGACAAAGTTAATCAATGAAGGGAGGGAAATGTAGAGAAAAGAAAGGAAAAACTGAGAACAAAATGATGTAACATATGAAGAGCTCATATTAAAAGCTCGCTAAGGGATATTCATATAGAGTTTTTGTGAGATGTAATTTCTTGTTTTAATGCAATAAAAGGAAATGAATCTGAGGACAAGAAAGGGAAATGATGACATTATTTGGCCTCAGAATAAAAATGAGATAAGTCTTGTATTGTATATGAAAGGGATTTAAGGTGGCGTTTGTTTTTCTGAAAAAGGTCTGTGCAAGCTCTTCTGTTTGCGCCGGACAGAGCACGCGCAGACATTGCCATCTACAGACTGTCTGTTTTTTCGAAGTCGTTTCATTAAAAAACATCTGCGCCAGCTCTTCTTAGTACAAGCTTGGCCCAGCCACTTCTAAGGTCTGTGGAGGGTTAAACACCACCATCTACCAACACCCACCGTCACCACCACCATCCACGACCACCACCACCGTCCGCCACCATTCGCCCACCGGCCGCCACCATTCGCCCACCGGCCGCCACCATCCGCCACCACTCACCGTCCACAACCACCACCGTCCTTACATCACCACAAGTTTATTTTAACAATCTACAAATGTTAAAAAACAAACACTCTTCTTCTTACAAACCGCGAAGGTTTGATCCACCTCTTCTTCGACAGATGTCTTCGTATGTGATCCGTAGATTGCAGACATTTTATCTCTGAAAAAAAAAACTGCACCTAAGTCTTGCTGGCATAGCAAGAAAGGGATGAAAAATCTTGTAAGAAAGGGATAACAATGTTAAGTCCTACATATCTTTCGAAAAAGAGAAAGATAAGTCTTGCTGCATGCAACAAAATGTTATTGGGATCCCATACAAGTAGCATTCATGAGTTACGTATAGAAAGGTTATGAAACCTTACTTGACTGTGATATGTTATGATTAGTTACAATGAAATGGTTATTGCTATTATAAAGCGTATTAAAATGCCAAGTTATGTGTTAAAGCTAAAACTAAAATTCCCTTAACAAAGCTAGCGTTTAGTATGCATATAATTCTGAGCATATACGAAAAGTGATGATAGTTGCTTGGCATGGAAATAAGAGGTACCCGACATAACATAGATTCAAATCCAAGCCAAAGTAGTTGATGTTTAGTTAAAGTAACTTTATGTAATGTTTTAAAAGAATGATTATGTAAAGAATTTTATGTATTTTGTTGCTTACATATAATAAATAATCAATTTACAAATTATGTTTATGATGTGTAAATAAAACTGTAAGGTCTTGCTGAAATATGGCCTTACATGTGTGTTATAAGAGATGAAAAACAATTATAGAAAATGAGTACCCACACCTCTTTTTATAGCATCTAATGATAAATTGACACTTGGACACAAGCACGATTTACATACATAATCATTAATGTTAGCACATTTGTATTCACCGTATTAAACACCTATACATGTACATGATTTGAATCCTTAATCTCTTGATCGAAGGAAAGATATCTTTTCGTTATGATGTAGAATAGGTTGCTCAATGAGGATTGCTATTTTGAGATCTCTTTCCTATTTTGATGTTACGAAATACAGAATAAGATGTACCAAAGTAGTAAGAATGAAACAAAAGCCAGGTGGCTAATAGTATCATTTAGTAATAATAACCATAATAAATTTTTATTTAACTGTTGAAAATCTTAATGGGTTATGAGTTATTCATTAAAGTGTGTTTGCAAACAAGAAAATCATATGACTTGAATCTAAGACCAAACCACCACCCACTTAGTTAATAAGTTTTGGAATTTACATCTATAGAACCTAATAAAAAAGGTTTTTCTTGCCACTTGTCATATGCTTAAACCATATTTTTGACACTTGTCATTTATTTAAACATTCTTATTTTATTTTTCCTCCAAAAATGTATTATAGTATATTAGACACTCAAACTAATTTCTCTCTCTTAATAAAAATCAATTTTATTAATGATACATTTTTCGCTCTCATCTATATTTTTTAAAATCAAGTTATGTTTTTAAAAATAAATATTATTAAGAAAATTAAAAATCATATCTTTTTAATAAAATAGAAATAATAAAAATACAAAATTTTTATATTATATAAATTTTTTAAAACGCTAAACCTTTAATAGAAACTAAATAATTTAAATTGTTTCTTTTAAAAAATAATATAAAAAATATAAAATTTTCTAAATGTAGTTTTATTAAAACAACCAAAATAATCAGAAACCCGAGTTTTTAATAAACAACATATTTATAAACAATGAATTTTTAAAAAAAATCTTAAAACAAATGTTTAAAAATAAAACTATTTAGATAAAAGAGTTAAAAAATAGTATAATAATTTTATTTCTTGAACTATTATGTATATATATAATTTTAATTATATCTTATATTAAAATATTTTACTGTAACTCTTCGTTTATTACTAACTATAATCCGTTTAATAAATATGTTTCTAGCCTATCTATTTATCTACATATCTATCTATTTATAACAAAGAAAATCTAAAATAAAACTTGATACAATAATAAGTTTTATCATATTAACTTTTTTATTTCTCTTTATTATTATTAATAATATTGAGTACTAATAATATTGATAATACCATATTCATATTAAAAATTATATAATTTAATAAAATAAAACTTATTTTTTATTGAAAACACACTTTCTAAAAACAAAAGTTTTATAAAATACAGAATACAACAAACTTTTTTAAAATAAATTTATTTTTCTTAAAACAAAATATTTAAAACCCATATTTTTTTATAAACAAAAGTTTATAAAAAATATATTATTGTTTATTTACTTAAAGTAGCTATTCATATGCAATTATAATCATATTTTATCTTCAAACATAGTTTTATAATTCATAAATTTTAATTCCTAATTATTTTGTATTTTTATTATTCAACCCGTGTAATACACGGAGTACTAACCTAGTATTTAAATAGACACAAAGTCGGTAGGCTCCCTGTTAGCCACCAACATTATTAAACGGGTGCAAGTAAATATCATTTTTAGAAAGAAGTTCACTCTTATAATAACATTAGTTTTATTAAACCCGTGAATTACACAGGTTAAATAAATTAAATATTAAGTATAATAAATATTTATTAATTATAAAATAATATTTTAAGATAATATATGATTGAAATTACGTATTAGTAAGAACTATAAGTAAAAAACAATGATATCAATTTTTTAAAAGTTTTTTCCCAAAAAAAAAATTTTAATATTTTGTTTCAAAAAAAAATCGTATTAAACAATGTCATTTCTAAAAATTTGCTTATTATAACTCGCCAATAAAAAATTTAACATCAATTTAAAATATTTTGTATTTTTAAAAAAGTTTGATGTATTAGAAAAACGTCTTACTTTATAAAAAAATTTTCTTTAGGATTAACATTAATTAAAAGATCTATTTCTTAATTTATGAAAAAAAAACTATTTTTAATATAAAAAAAGTTAAATAATATTATTAGTAATAAAGGTATTTATTTAATAGGAGAGAAAATCGGAAAAATTTTGGTAGGGATGAATGTGGCGCTGCCACGTGTCTACCCTAAATACTGTTTTATTAAAGTAGAAATATTTAAACTAATTATTTGAGGTAATATTCAGAAAATACTTTCAAATAACATTCAAACTTATTATTTAAGAAAATATTTGCCGGATATGACATAAATTATGCACCAACAACGTCCGAACAACTCTTATGAGAACAACAAGTTTTGCTACTTTTTTAATCAGACTGTACATAAATCGAGATGGAGTCGTCCTGCTTTGTAAGATTTTGACACAGCGGCATAAAAACTTTTTTTTTATTTTCTCTAATTTTTCCAAGTTTGAAAGTAGTCTGTCTTGTTTTTTCCTCACATTTTGCTAGTGTGCCTATGTGTGTGATACAGTACAACTCACAAGTTCAACTGTAAGTATCGGGGAGTATTCCACGGGTTCAAGGTTAATTTTGGTCACCGCCACCAGAGGGTGGTATACCCAGCCAACTGGGGCGGTTTTTCACCAGCTCCTCCTGGATTTCATTCTGAGTGTTCTAATATAGTCCGGATTCAGTTTCTCATTAACAATTATAAAGATGTTGTAATAATAAACAAGTAAAACTATTGAGCTCTAATTCTTTTTCGACACACCACTAATTCAATTCGATATAATATAACACACGAATAAAGGTTTGCTTTACCAAATAAAAGTCATCATAACTATTCAATAAACTATCGGTTCTCCACTTTTTAACCCTTATAAAACCACAACTCTCCCACATCTGTTAGTGTCAAATAATCTCTCTCTCTCTCTCTCCCTCTCTCTCTCATACACACCATAAACACACACTAAAAACACACAGAATGAGAATTTACAGGGTTGGTGTTGTGCTGTTACTGTTGATGACTTGTGGTGTATCATGTTTAGCCAAAGTTTACACCGTTGGAGACTCTGCTGGTTGGTCACTTAGTGTTGATTATACCACTTGGACTTCTGGCAAATCATTCAAAGTTGGAGATAGCCTAGGTAACATTAATATCATAAATAACAATAATATTCTTTATTTGAAATATTATATGTTTCATAACAACATTAACAAACTTTTTAAATTTATTGATGTTTTACGGTTTGTGTGATGGGTTAAACCTGATAGAAGTTTTATAATAGTTTATTAAGAGTCCGTTACATCAACCAGCAAATTCTAACAAGTAACAGTCAAAAGCATAAACCAACATAAACCATTATAAAACCATTTTTAAAATAATAACCATCACACGAACCTTCTAATTAAAAATTTCTTACATCAATAATAATAATAATGATAATAATATTTCTTTCTTTATGGCTTTGGTGTTAGTGTTTAACTATGGAAGTAGTCACACGGTGGCTGAAGTGAGCTCCGACGACTACGGCAGCTGCAACGTCGGAAACTCCATCGCATCCTACTCCTCCAGCCCCACCACCGTCGTTCTAAACACCACCGGCACACATTACTTCATTTGCGGTGTCGTTGGACACTGCAGCGGTGGCATGAAGGTCTCAGTTCCGGTGGCCGCTGGCGGTGGCGGTGGTGGTGCCACCCCAGCTCCGGCGACAGATGGTTCTTCCTCCGCCAAGCCTGCTCCTACGCCGCCAACGGCCACCGGAACTGGAAAGGCTCCGGAGTCGTCGGGGACCGTTTATTCGGTTGTAACGGTTTGGTTTGGTTTGATTTTGTTGGTGAGCATGTTGGTTGTTACTTGAGTTCTTGAGTCAGGATAGAGACAGTGCATCTGTTGATCTCTTTGTTAAATATTTTTATTTGTGTAATTGGATTTATGAGTTAATAATATGTATTCATTGGATGTGTTTGTGTATTGATTTCATTACTAGTTATGGCTTCTGTTCTATCAAATTTATTTAGAAAAAGTTATTGTACGTACATACATAGTGCTGTAAACAAAAAAAAATGTTTAGAAAAAGTTTATAAATTGCTCAATGGAAAATATTTTTACGTTCTTTTTTTAGTAAAGAAGCAAACATAAATAAGAAATTTTGTTCGTTTAACTCACAAACGAACATGAAACACATGAATAGATGTTGCGTTTGTTCATCTGTGTTCGTGAGGATTCGATAAGAAGTTCGTTTACATTCGTCTATGTCCGTTCATTAAGAACATATATATTTTGTAACTTTGATTCTACTTATAATCCACCTAATATTTATATATTTTGTAATTTTTAGTATTTAATTAGTCTAATAGTTATAATTTATAATTGCTTATCATCATGAACGTTTGTTAATATTTTCGTTTATAATCATGCAAATAATCTTTATGTTAAGTGCTTAACTTTATTTTTATTTAACATAATCATGTCTAAGTTTGTGATTAATAAAGTTGAGAGTTATTTTTAAAATAACATAGTGTGTTTGTGAACAGTGCGCGAACTTAATGAACGAACACAAACAATAATTTTGGTTCACTTATGTATTCATGAACCATTTATAAATAAGTTCTATTTTTTAATAAATGAACATAAACATGAATTTTCATTCGTTTATTTGCTCGTGAGCCGTTTGTGAATATATTCAAATTTTAACAAATGAACATGAACAATACTTCATTTGGTTTGGATCTTTTACAGCCCTATGCACACACTACAAAAAGGCGTTTTACGATGAACATAATTTTTACAAGTTTATTTTTATGACGCCACATTACCTAATTTTCTCACTTTCAACTCCAGCCCACCCTTTCATTAGACCAAAGAAATGCTTTCACCCTCTTTCACTCAACATCACCTATTGTTTTTTTTTTTTATTTAATAAACATAACATGTGTGTTCCCCTTCCTCACGGCCATTGATCAGATCACGCCCTCACCCTTCACGCCCTTAATGCCGCTTGGAAGCAGTGTTCACCGCCCCTCACAAAGGCCACCTGAACTCGATCTCACGCTCGAATCGTGAGAGTACATCCTAGGGCTTTAAATGTTGTTTTATTAAATAACAAACGTTTTGTTAATGATGTTACACAAGAAAAAAAGTTGGTAAGTTATTCTAGAAGTGGATCTCATCCTTTCGATCTATTGAGCAGACGTACAGCTTTCAACCTTCATCTTATCAAAGAGTTAAACAACACATATATATTTTATGACGAGAAGCATGATATACACTTACGTATTTTCACAAAATGATAGCAAAATTTGATATTTTAACAGATCATACAAAAAATATAACCAGATAAAAAACTATTGTTGTTTAAAAAAAGTGTTAATGAATTTAAATACTCCCAATTATTGGGAATTGGTCGCTGTCACCCCAAGTATCATTGTGGCGAATATAACTTCCAAGTAAACACTTTGGTGTCTATATCACTCGGCGTTTGTCAGAACCCTAACGACGTTAACTTTCTGATGATGTGGCCTTAACCACGTCAGCTGCCACACAAGCGATGCCTGTACACATATGCGTGCCACATCATCAGAAAGTTAACGTCGTTAGGGTTCTAACAAACGGCCGATGGTACAGACATCTAATTGTTTAGTTGGAAGTTATATTCGCCAAAATGATACTTATATAGGGATGCCAGCGGCTAATTTTCAATAGTTGTAAGTATTTAAATCCATTAAACCTTTAAAATATACAACTATTAAATTGTTTCTTAATTCCACCAACTTTGAAGTTTTATCATTATTAGTAAATTTTTAAAAGTAAAAGCATGTTATTTATTTTTATCGTTTTATAATAATCAACTCCATAAACGTATGTGCAATGATGCGCTTATACGTGGAACATTATGAGGAAACGACAATGAAATAGAAAGTTAGTTGGAAGGTAACCTTTAGTTTGTCATCAATATCTTGGTTGTCACATCCCTACCAAGAACATTATTCTATAAATAAAATATATTAACTTTTTTATTAAATATTGTTGTACTTTTTGGTTATTTTAAACGGTTTATTTCTTTTGAAAAGAATGCAATCACAAAGAAAATAAATATATTTATATCACTTTAGAGTTTTGGGTAAAAATAAAATACGTGTGAAAATAAATACAAAATAAAGATTAATTTGCATTTGAAATAAAGGCAAGATATAAGAAATGATCCAAATTTTGCCATATTTTTTAATTATAATCACAGTATCAAACATATAATATCAACCACCTTAACTCACATTAATTTATTATCCGTATTAGGAATTAATTTTATTTTCCTTGGCCCAAAATTGAACATTTGTATTAGTTCCTTTGATTATATAAAATGATGTATTACACATTTAATATGACAATAAAATATAGGGTTAATGGATTTAAATACTCCCAACTATTGAGAATTGGCCGCTGCCACCCCCAAATATAATTTTGACGAATATAACTCCCAGTAAACACTTTGGTGTCTGTATCACCCGTTGTTTGTCAGAACCCTAACGACGTAAACTTTCTGATCATGTGGCACGCAAACGTGTACAGGCCTCGCTTGTGTGGTAGCTGACGTGGTTAAGACTGTTGTTAACGTCGTTAGAGTTCTGACAAACAACGGGTGATACAGACACCAAAGTTTTTAATTGGGAGTTATATTCGCCAAAATGATACTTGGGGTGGCAGCGGCCAATTCCCAATAGTTGGGAGTATTTAAATTCATTAACCCTAAAACATAAGCTTTTCTTTTACAGAAATTCGACTAATTGAATGTCTAAAAACAAAGTTAAGCACAACCCAATTTCTACGAGAAAACATGTGGTTAGTGATAAAAAGGAAAAGCAAAATATCCGTAAGAGTAGGTTGGTGGGATGTCTTCATCAAGAAAATAGGATTATTATTTACTAAAACTATTACGAAAATTCTTAATATTATGTTAGTTAAAAATTGTAAGTTTCATGTAAATCATATAAGAAGCAAAATTCTCTTTTAACATTAAAAAAAAATACTTTCAAACACCGTTAAAACTAACTAGACATGAAAAGCATATTATGTGGACAAATTCGTCATATATCTTTGTAAATTGATCTTATTGTTCATTGGAACTATAAAGTTTGCGTTTTAATTATGAGTTTATTAAACATTATTGACAGTGTATTGTGGATAGTTAACAACTTAACATTATGTTCTAACACATAGAATATATCATTTGAGAGAAACTAATATTTTTAGTAATTGTTTGATATGAAATTGTCAAATTGGTGTTGGGTAAAAATTTAGATAGCTTGATGGAACATTATGTTTTTCACACTCTATGTTTTAGTCCTATGCATTATAAAAATAAGTAACTTGGTACACGTTCATTCTCTCACAAAATACATTTTTAGAGAACTCAGCCTGAAAACCATAATTTTCAAGATTTGCTCATAATTTTGACAATAAAATACTTGGTTCTTTTTAACTAATCATATGATTGTAACTATATTCAGTTATTCATAAGGTTGATGGAAGAATATGCAGAGAATTCGATTGTCTACTTCAAACAATTTGGGACTTTTAGTCAATATAATTATGGCCTCTTCATCGGAAAATATGCAGAGAGTTCAGACTGTCTACTTCAAGTATGTTTTTCTTATCAATTTATGATTTTTTATACTTGATATCATATGTAGAATTTCATTCTTAAAAGTTATTAATGTTATGTGGTTAGTCAAAAAGATTAACAAACAAATAGTGCCTAGTCACTCTTAATAATAAAGGCAAACGGGATATTGAATTCATAAGATGTTAGTGGAATGTGCTATTAACAATATAACTAAAATAAACTAGACATTATATATTATATTACCAGCGGTGAGTGTAACCGCTGGTAAGAATGATCTTGGCCGTTGAAAGATGTTAAAATTAAATCCAGACCGTTTAAACTAGGCGGTTACGACGGTTAGAGAGTGGTTTTCGGTGGTTTCTGAAGGCAATTAACTTCTACGATAATGGCGCGTAATTTGTTTTTAAACGTAATTTGTTTTCGGTGGTTTCTGAAGGCAATAAACTAGGCGGTTAAACTAGGCGGTTATGACCGTTTAAACGTAATTTGTTTTAGGCGGTTACGACCGTTTAAACTTGCCTATAAAAGCAGTCCTCCGTCCCATAATTTGTTTTTAAGGGTGGGTATGTATTTGAAACGAAAAGGAGACAAGAGATCCATGGAAATGACCAGTACAAGCACCACACCAACCAGAGATTCATCAAAGTCGAAGGAGTTAATATCGTAAGATCTTCTTCTTCCCCTTAAATCTCTCTGTATTTTCTGCTCGTCTACATCACTTAGTATCACTATGCCATCAGATGCTTGAGTTCATCACTTCTCAATTTCCGATTTCTGGTTTTAGGTTTACGAAAGAGGAATTTAGGCGTGTAAACCTGGTCTTACCCCAAGATGGGAAATCCCCTTAGCATTCTTGAACTCCATTACAATACGATGGTGCTATTTATAACAATCTTAAAAGACTGAATGAGTTAGATCAAGACCTACCTGGAATGGTTCGATACTATTGTTTACGCTACGAGTAAGTTGCCGGATTTTATGAATTTCATATCGTCTGTTCGTTTGAGATTGTTTCATGATTAGGTTTTTCTTCTTTATGCGCTAATTTTGAGATGTCTGATATCAGGCATTTACCTAGATTTCACTTTTATGATTTCATTTAATTAAGGTTCTTGTATATATGGTTTCACGACATCTATCTTCAACAATACTCAAACTTAGATATACTTATATAGTAAAGTGGCATTTTATACTAATATCCGTATGGAGTTTTTCCCAATTTTCAATAGTTATATATTTGGTTACTGTATCATATATACAACTAAATCTTAATCTCAAATTTACAATTGACAAGCTGACTGGATTAAATAATGAAAGCGGGATGAGTTGTCTTCACAATATCGTCTAGGCGGATTTATTCCTCAACAAGATGGAGTTACAGATGTGATGACTAATAAATTTATACCAGTAAGTAAATGCGACTATTTTTTAATAAATCTTAAATGTGTGATAATTAGACTAAATATTATGATTTTTGGTGTGTACATGTTTTTTACTGTAGTTAGCAGTTGAACTGGATTCAAATCCTTCAATTTGAATTCATTTGTTATATTTTCAGGTATGAATTATTTGTTGGTCGTTCTCCTCTTTACACTAATTCAATATATGCACTTATGGAGTATATCAACAAGGTATGGGCGACTAAACCAAATTCAGCTGTAAACCATAATTTTGTGATATACAAAGTCAACTTTATGCTACTTCCAGGATACGATGAAGTATCCAGAAACCATTAGTGTAATCTTCAGAAGCTTTCTTAGTGGTTTGCTTAATAAGGTATCTTTCTACTCTAATAAAAGAGTAACTTGAGGTGACACGTGTCAGCACCACATTTCATCTCATCAAAATTTTCCCGCTTCTCTCTCCTATTAAATAATTACCTTAATTAACAATAATATTATTTAACGCTTTTTAGAATAAAAATAGTTTTTTTAATAAACTAAGAAAAAAAAATCTTTTTATTGATGTTATTTCTAAAAATAACTTTTTATAAAACTTCAAACTTTTTTAAAATTAGTGTTTTTAAAAAGTAATTTTATTATAAACCAAAAATAATTAAAATTAAATATTATAATAATAAATTTTTTAAAAGATATTTTTGAATATGATTTGTTTTGAAATAAAATGTTTATTTTTTTAGAAAAAAGTTTTAAAACAAAAGTTTAAAAAGTTGATATAAATTTTTAATTAATTATAGTTATTACTCATACGTAATTTCAATCATATTTTATCTTCAAATATCATTTTATACTTAATAAAGTTTTATTATGTTTAATATTTTATTTGTTAAACCCGCGTAATACACGGGTTTACTATAACTAGTTATTAAATATTGGTGAAATATTTATATTTTGTAATTTGTATGCATTTTTGTGCTTTTTTTATTATGATCAACCTGCAACATTAGTGAGAACAGGAACCTCAAAGCATGCTGACTTGGTCCAAGTCTTCGGATCCTCATGAAGTTATTTAACCCTTGTACTTAACTTATCTTATTTATTTTTAGGTTGGATTATAGCCTAATAACAAAAAAAATGACATCTTGAGTATGCTAATGAATTACAAGGAGCTTCATGCCAATAAGGCATCAACAAAAAAGAATTTGGGGTGTCACAAGATATACGTTTTGTATATTTTACACTTGGCTTTAAGTTTAAGCTTGGGTTCCACTTTCATTAACTTCAAAAGTTGCCATCTCAATCCAACACATTAACCTAGCCCTGCTATGATCACTCTTCTTTTTGGTCACATTGTTGGGGGTTTTTGTGTTCAAGCTGAAAAAGATGTTGGAAGAGAAGCTACAACCATACATTCAGAACATTGCAAAATAGTGTTCATCTTCATCAAAACTAATTCATATCTGAAAAACAAACAAAAGGTCCCTCCCCGCACACCCTTTTTTGGCACACAGGTGTGTGTCATTAATCTTTTTTTTTAACGGATAGGTGTGTTTTTTAATCTAAGCTTTTGATTAACTTTGATGTATGACAAAGTCGTCACCAACCTATAAGATGGTAGTGTTTTAATAACGAGAGATACACGAATATTATGAGCCACGCTAATACAGCTTTGTACTTTCTAGCCGTGTATATCTTTTTCATCTATTATCATGTCCTTAGTATTGATTTTTTTTTCTAATAAGCATATTAGGGACTCTCATAAAATGGTTTTTGAACTTCTACGAAGGGAATTTGAAGTTGCACAATATGTTTCCCAAACACAAGGTAGGTTCATTTTTCTTTCCACCTTTTGTTGTCACATATTTGGTTATTCTAATATTATCTTCATTTATTCTTAAATGGTTGTTTAGACAGTGAACATTGGAAGGATGGGCTGTTAGCAACTACAAGGAAGCGAGTGTGATTTCTTTTCTTATTCATTTTCTCTAGATATTCTGATTTTACTTAAAGCAAAGCAAAAAAAAAAAAAAAAAAAAAAACTTTTAAACTGCAATTCTAGGAAAACTTACATTTCTGTAATGTTTATTTGATATCAGAAATGTTTTTATTTTTTATATAAGGCTCATGTGGAGGTGGACACGAAGGCAATGTAGTCAAGTGATTTTGATTAACAAGTGGTTCAAATACAAGTAAACTCATATTCAAGTGAATTTAATTCAAGTGACATGACCTGTTGGGGTTGCTAATGTATTAAAAAAATGCTTCTGCCTGTTAATTTTGGGCTATTACTTTTCAATACACTTAAAATTGGGTGTAGTTGATATTACAAAGTAGTTAAATTATACATAAATTGAAGTTTGCTTTGTTTGGGCTGCTTCGTAGCAACTTGAGCTTCTGTGCAGGGCCAAAACTTTTTTATGCATATAGTGTTTAATATCCCCAACTAATTTATGAAGGTGAAGTGTTATGTAAATGATTTGAACTTGCATTTAGATTTTTAAAGTGATAATTCCCTTTACAATTTGAAACATTCATTTGATAAGAACTTAAAATGGGTCGAATGAATAGACGCAATATGCGGTTAATGATAGTTTTCAAGCGATCTACCTATTATTTACCATATATGACTGTTAACTAATATTTTCATTTCACATGATTGGTAATGCTTTTATGTCTAGGTTGTTTAGCACTTGCTTCTTATCTTTACGGAGTGGTTGTCATAATATACTTGGCCATTTTTTGCTTAAGTATGTTAAGTCTCTATAGTTTGGTGTTAAACGGGTTAGGGTTTTTTTAGAATGAACTTAACTATGTTGGTGTTACATTTATATTAGAGTACCCGATCACCGGACGAGTATAAAACTAGTTACATAATATTAATAAACCAAATGAATGAATAGAAGAGTTTGGTCTTTTTAAATTTGACCACAACATTTTTTAATACTTTTGTTTTTAGCCCTACTTTATGGTTTCTTCAATATTGGCCACTAAGTCTTTAAAATTTCTATTTTATTTAGAAAATAAATTTTTTTTATTAATCTTTTACTATATTTGTTTTGGTTTGAGAAATTTGTTTATTGTGTGAGACAACGGGTCAATTCAAATATAATACGTTCATTTGACGGTATAAATATGTCTTGACGTAAATTTACGCGCTGGGTAAAATATAATGCGTTTCATTCGACGGTATATACGTTTCGACGTAAATGTAGTTTAGAAACGAGTTGGGTCAAATATAATACGTTTCATTCGACGGTATAAATACGTTTGGACGAAATTTAGTTTAGAAATGAGTCGGGTGAGATTGTAATATATACTTTATCATGGTGCATACGTCGCTGCTGCATGTGCTTTTTTAATGTATATTTTGGGTTGATCTACATTTCAACATAAATTTTGTTTGTAAAAAAGTCATGTCAAATATAATACATTTTGACATAAATTTAGTTAGGAACGAGTCGGGTCAATCGTAATCTATATATACTCTATCACGTCATGTATGATGCCATCGCAACGCGTGGCGGGAAAATCTAGTTAAAAGTAATTAACTTGGTTTGTTGCTTTTTTTGATAAAATTAACTAAATTAAAAATTGGTTTTAAGCAATATAAGAAAAAAGTAACGCAATCCGAGAGAGATTTCAGTTTGATAAAGTAAGAATTATCCTGGCTTGACCTAGTGAGAAATCACTAATTGTGATTTTATGCATCATAAGATCCGAGTGATAATTGCATATCAGAGTTTAACAGGCTCTATTCATTTAATCACCAATTCCATAATATTAATCCCAATTCTAAGAATCAAATAGACAATGATAAAAAGAAATTAAACCATTCGATGTTAAATTTAGATTTAATTACAATTAAAACATTTTGAATAACCAAATCAAAAGTTAAATAAAATAAAACTTAATGGGTTCTAGATTCAATCCTTAAAACTAGGTCAAAAACTAAAAAAATTAAATTACTTGCAAAAACCATCACCGTAGTAGATCATAAGTGAATTAGTGCATCTTTATTTGTCTATCAACACGAATTAGATCAAGCATGAAGATTTTGAATGATTTTAATGTTAGAGAGCCTTTGGAATGATGGAAGTTCACATTTTTTTCCTTCTTCGATTGTTGTTGAATGGTTACCTTCTTGTTATTCCGTCAAAATTAGGTAAAAAAAATGAAAATATGCATGCATTGGCGTTGGTGGCGCCCCGATGTATCTAAAATACTGAAAAATCTGAAATATGGTGCCAGAGCTGCGACTAGCGTCGTGGTGTCAATGGTGCCAGTATTGTTGTCAATGGTGCCACTAGGCACACACTCCTACTTTTTATGCGGTTTCCCGAGAGCTTTCCCATAGCTGCATTCCTAGCCTGAGTTATGCATTCTTAAAGTTAGCAAGGTTCCATAACCTCTTCGTCTTTCTGTTTCTTGATCTTTCGACTTCCATTTTACGCCTTGAAACTTTCACAACTTTCGTGTTCATCATTCACGTTCAAACACATGAACACTCCAAAAGTAACTCTATTCCTGTAATTAACGACTAAAAACAGAACTTTAACCACCCAATCTTAACCTCACATTATACTCATATATTTTAAATTAACATTTCAATATTTGATCATGCACCACAAGAACTCAGATATCTCTCTGGTTCCTTGGAACAGGATCACAATTCCAATGACTACTTATACTTCTGCAGAATTTTAATTATACTCCCACGTTGTAATTTCTCCATTCAAACAAATACACACATGTAGTAGAACTCAAAAGCAAAGGCAAGTGAACTTACCAAAAAGTAATAATTTGCCATCCTATCACGACAACATGATTGTATATCTTGACAAATTAAGGATAAATGGCATCTAGCTAGTGTGGAATCAAGAGGTAATGAGGAAAAAATCGTTAACAACCACAATATGATCTAGTGAGTATAGATTGGTTAATGCTAATCTTATATGAGCATCGATATCTTATTTATCTTGGTTCTGTTTTGGATACGGTTTGATTTTTTATGATCTTCTCATATAGAAGAATGCAAGCTCACAAGTAAATAATTATATTAATAACAAATACTAATATATATTAATGTCCAAAAGTTAGTAAAACCCACTTTTTCATTAAATTTCCAACATGTGATAGAATGAACAACAATTATAACCATATAATGATGGAACAAAAAATACGAACAACAAAACATATAATATGAAGCTTTTTAAGTTTCTTTGATCATTTTTTTAGTTCTCGTCCATTAGAAAATTAATGATTCAATTTCATTTGTATTTTTAAGTTAAGTTAATTTTGGTAATGTTTATTTTAACGATAAGGGTAAAATAAATTGTTTGAGAAAATTATTGTTCAGAAGGAAAATATAAAACTTTAAACAAAAGATCAATATATATGAAATTTAAGAGTTTATATAAATAAGATTAAATGGTCATTTCTTAAACTGTTTTGATGAAAATAGGTAAACTTTATATTTGACTAGTTTTAAGGGCATATATGATATTTTTATTTTTGCATGAGTATATATAATATTTTTATAAGTTTGTAGGGGTATATATGAAATTAACCTAATAATTTGTATCCAAATGATAATCATTTTTTATCCAAACTAAGAAATAAAAAATTTACAAACGAACTTACTGATGCGTTTAATTTCTAAAATTGCTAATTTTTCGACGTTTATCTCTAATTTATAACATTCAAATATTTTAGATAATAAAATTTTATAAAATGAGACAAAGATTATCTCAAATTCCTTAGTCATGCTTTAACAGATTAATTTATATAATTTATTACATTTGTTATAATAGAAAATTAGAAAATGTTCAATTACATTTAACTAACATAATAAACCCAATGCTTGATTTTGGTGGGTCAAAATTGAATACGGGTTAATGTTGAAGTAGGTTGGGCTCCGGGGTCCTGTGGCGGCCCATATATACTATATAGGGAGGCCTAATCCTGTTAGGGAAAACAAAAAAGAAAAAGGTTACAATCTGAATTTGAGTTACTGGGTGCGAGTAACTTTGATTAACCACTCGAAAACGAGTCTCGTCTAGAGCAAAAACAAAAGAAAAGAGCGGGCAGGTGCAAACCATAAGACCTCGGCTCGGGCCTAATGTACAGGGGCTTAGCGTTCAACTATTACATTGACGTCAAGCGTAAGATAAATGAGTTGCATTAAATAAAACATTAGAGTAAGGTTGGACATTTGAGGGGCTTTTTTGGGGTATTTTAGGGTGTTTTAGGGACACTTAGGTCTTTAATGGGGAATTGCAAAAGAAGTGATGAGTCAAGTGAACAAAGATATAAGAAAAAACTTTTTGGTATTAGACTTTTTTTTAATTTTAAAAATTAAAAGTTTCAACATAGATATTGAAACGTCCAGATTTGCAAGTGATATTCTCACTCTCTGTCTTTTTATTTTGGTGTATTGTTTGTACTAGTGGAAATGCCCGTGCGTTGCGGCGGCACGACTGTTGCGCAATTTTTTGAGAATTCGATTTTAGTCAGTTTCGGCTCAGTGTGTTATAATTTAAATTAAAAAATCAAAATATAATTATTGAAAAATTAAATGAAAGAAAACAATTATATATATTACAAAAGTTTTTAAAACAACTATATTATCCCAACAAAATTAGTGAAAGTATGGGTGGTATTTATGGTAGAAAACCACTTATTACATAGATTGGGGGGGTTCGTTTTATAAATGTAGATTAGAGTTTTATGATCATCGGATGTAGCTTTCGATGGTGATTTGCATAGACGGGAGAAAGTTAATGGAAAATTGTCACAACAAATTATCATCTTGATTATTATTGAACTTTTAATAACCGACAAGGAAAAAGGGAAGAAGGATTAGTGCACAATCACAGTGAATGAACGGAATTGAAAGTAAATGACAGTTTTGTTTGGTAACGTGTATATGCTTTAGTATTTTATTATAAGCATCATATATTATACTTTATTGTAAAGGTATAAATAAAATAAAACAGTTAGTTTTTTTAAAATTAAGCAAGACTTTTCATATGACTGTCTTAATCCATATATAAAATTATCATTCAATCCTCCTTTCACTTTTAATATAAAAGATATAACTAAATTTTAAAATTATTAAACTCACAATATGCCCCTAAAAATATTAGTATTATAGTTATTATAAACATGATATATATATATATATATATATATATATATATAAGTTATATACTTAAATATTTAAATAAAATAATACTTAATTTAAATAATATTTAGTTATAAATATATAATTAGTATATATAAATTTAAATGTCAATTTATAGTATCATAAATAAATAAAATTTAATGAAGTGAATTAAATAATACATATTATTAAATAATGTATTAATAATGTTTATTAAATACATGTAAGAGACAAGGGCAAAAATACCAAGTTATATAAAATTTAATTGATAAATTTATCATATTGTCCCTAAAATATCTTAAAATTTTAATCAGTTATTTATTCTACCTTTCTTAAAAGTCTTACACTATTTTGTATATGTTGATTCAAAACTTGTATGTTTGTCAAAATTACATCTCTATCCATAGAGATTTATTATAAAGTAGTATAGATATAAGTATTTAAATAAAATAATATTTAATTAAATAGTATATAGTTAAAAAATATAATTAGTAATTATAAATTTAAATATCAATTTATATTATTATAAATAAAATAAAACTTTAGTTTTAAAAATATGATTAGTAATTATAAATTTAAATGTCAATTTATATTATTATAAATAAAATAAAACTTAATGAAGTGAATTAAATATATCACATTATTAAATAATATGTATTAAATAATACAATAATTAGACAAAGTTAATTAAATAGGAGCAAAAATGAAATTATTGCATAAACGCTTGTACTATATGCTTAAAATGTTATATAGGCGCCTTACACTTTAAATAAAATTACCATATTATCCTTTTAATATGTATTATATCTATACTACTATATAAAGCATATAGGGAGGATACAATTGTAATTTTATTCAAAATGTAAGACACTTAAGACAACTTTTTAAGCACAATATACAAGTGTGTTATGCAATAGTTCTTAAATTGCCCTTATTAAATATACTTCTTTTAATTAATGCATTATTTAATTCACTAAATTAAGTATTATCTTATTAATAATGCTTTTAAAATAATAATTAATTTACATTTATTATTTATATATTTAAAACTATATATTATTAAAATTAAGTATTATCTATACTACTATATAATACATATTAGAAAGATAAGATGATAATTTTATTTAAAATGTAAGACACCTATACAACATTTTAAGCATAAAGTACAAGTGATTTATGCAATAATTTCACTTTTGCCCCTATTTAATTAACTTTTTTTAATTATTGTTTTTTATTAAATACACATTATTAAATACATTACTTAATAATATGATATTATTTGATTCATTTCATTAAGTTTTATTTTGTTTATAATAATATAAATTAGCATTTAAATTTATAATTACTAATCATACTTTTAAGACTAAAGTTTTATTTTATTTATAATAATATAAATTCATATTTAAAACTATAATCATTGATCATATTTTTTAACTAACTACTATTTAAATTAAGTATTATTTTATTTAAATACTTATATCTGTACTACTTTATAATAGATCTCTCTAGATAGAGATGTAATTTTGTCAAACATACAAGTTTTGAATCAACATGTACAAAGAAGTACAAGACATTTAAGAGTGGTAGAATAAAAAATTGATTAAGATTTTAAGATATTTTACAGGGCAATATGGTAAATTTATCAATTAAATTTTATATACCTTGGTATTTTTACCCTTGTCTTTTTCATGTATTTAATAAACATTATTGATACATTATTTAATAATATGATATTATTTAATTCACTTCATTAAATTTTATTTTATTTATGATACTATAAATTGACATTTAAATTTATATTAGTAATTATATTTTTATAACTAAATATTATTTAAATTAAGTATTATTTTATTTAAATATTTAAGTATATAACTTATATATATATATATATATATATATATATATATATATCTTTATGTTTATAATAACTATAATACTAATATTTTTCTAGAGGCATATTTTGAGTTTAATAATTTAAATATTATCTATATCTTTTATAATAAAAGTGAAAGCAGGATTAAATTATAATTTTACATATGGATTAAAACACCCATATGAAAAGTAATGCTTAAATTTTAAAAAATTAACCATTTTATTTCATTTATACCCTTACAATAAAATATAATATATGATGCTTATAATACAAATGCTAAAGCATATACACGTGACCAAACAAAAATGTCATTTACTTTCAATTCGGTTCATCCACTACGATTAAGCGGTAATCCCTCTTTCCCTTTTCCTTGCCGGTTGTTAAAAGCTTAATAACAATAAAGATGGTAATTTGTTGTGATAATTCTCAATTAACTTTCTCCGGTCTATGCAAATCACCACCGAAAGTTGTCTCCGATGATCATAAAACTCTAACGTATATTAATAAAACGAAACCCCTAAAATCTTAGTAATAAATGATTTCCGACCATTAATACCACCCATGCTTTCACTAATCTTGTTGGGATAATATAATTGTCTTAAAGACTTTTGTAATATACGTAATTGTTTTCTTTCATTCAATTTTTTTAATAATTATATTTTGATTTTTTAATTTACATCATAAAGCACTGAGCTGATACTGACTAAAATCGAATTCCCAAAAAATCACGCAACAGCCGTACCGCCGCAACGGGCGGACATTACCACTAGTAGTGTATATATATATATATATATATATATATATATATATATATATATTAGTTGTTTGTTGATGGTTTATTAATTTATGTAAAAGGGAAATTTACCCAAATTGTCTCTCAACTTTTCTAACCATGTATATGTTTATTTGATTTTTCATGCACTTCTGCATTTCTAAAACATGAAAAGTGGTAACAGATTTTTTTTACAAGTGCTTTGTATTTATTAACTATTTTTTGAGATATACTTACCATTTAAGTATAAATTATTGTTTTTTACTTGATTAGATTTTACCAGAATTACCCCCTCCTACGTCAAAATTTTTTGTATTCACCACTGCTTTTATTAAGCAATGGCAAATTAGTTTTATTACAAATTAGTTTGCTAGTCACAATATAGTTGAATATCTTGAACAATAATTTAAGACGTGTCGAGTTTAAGGGTGAACATGGTCCGGTTTTAACAGTTCTAATCATAGGCCAAATTATTGGTATCGATCCTTAACCTATTTAAATAAAAACCAGAGTAAATTACTATTTGGCCCCTGAGGTTAGGGCCATTTAACCCTATTAGCCAAAAAAGAAGCGAAATGTAAAATGAAAAATTTGTAAAAGATGAAAATATAGGGAACCAAAGTTAAAAGTGAAAAATTACAATGGTTAAAATGTAAAATATGTAAAAGTATTAGGTTTAAAACAAATATATAAAAGAATTAAATGGTTGTATTTTATGCATAAAAATATGTACACACAACTTGATAATTAGAATATATATAATTATCAGTATGGAAAATAATGAACAAAAACAATAAAAAACAACAATTGTAAAAAAGTTCTTTTAAACTCACGACATTAGTCGTTTTAAATCATACCGTATCATCAACACTTACATACTCGAATAAACTTTAAATGATTTACCCGAAATATGACATGATTTTAAATGTATCCAGATTAAAGTTAATGTTTTTAACACCAATATATGTTAGTCGTGTTTAGGTTTACATATACAACTCAACAACTTAAAATCCTCTCACTTCTTAAACCGTCAACTCCACATCTTTAACAACCATAGGTTTAAATTTGTTAGAGCAACAGTGAGTGATGCTATTGCAGCTTGCGTTGCATTTATATCATGGTAGTGCTTTTGTTATGTTGTTATAATTACAATGTACCGCGACAAGAACAAAAAGTTTTATCTAATAATTTGTATTACACGTTTGGACATTAGCTTTTTGAAATTATATCTTTGGTTTTTACTATCTAATTAAACGTAACATATATAGTTTTTTACCTTTAAGTTATATCTTTGGTCTCACTATTCAATTAAAAGCAACATATTTAATTTTTTTACCTTAAAAACGTTAATTACCATTATTGCAATGTAACAATTATAAGACTTTTAAAAATATCATTGTGGGGTTCGTAAGTGCAACATATACTGGGAAGGAAATACCATGTTATTTCTTTAGGCTATGTGTAATGGGTGCACTTCAGTGTATCGGGTGATGGTGTGGCTCCAACTAGGGATGGCAATCAAACCCGAACCCGACGGGTATACCCGAAACCCGCGGCATGTGGGACGGGTATGGGATCGGATAAGCGGGTATGGGATAAATTTTTATTTTTTTTGCGGGTATGGGACAGGTATGGGATTGCATTGCATACCCGTTTACCCGACCCGATTACCCGATTAATCATACCCGTTTACCCGATTATATACCTGAAATTATTTTATTTTTTAATTTATAATACCTAATATTTATATTATATATAATTATATCTTTTTATTTTTTCACTTAATATCTCTTATTTAATGATTATATGTTAATATAACCTATTAAGCTTCCTATCATTTATACCATATGGTATCTTACAAAGTTATAATAAAATTCTTAAAATTAGATTGTAGAGTGTGGGACGTAAACAAATAATAATAATAAGATTTAATTAAAAATATTGTTTAATACGTATATACAAATGTAACTTTATATATTGTCTTAATTTTAATAGATACCCGACGGGCATGCTCACGGGTAATTTTTATAACCTTAACGGGTAAAACCGATTACCCGTGGGTTTACCCGATACCCGATGGGTAATTACCCGCTACATACCTGATGGGTTTTGGGCCGGGTACGGGACACCCTTTTCTAATTGGGTATGGGGTTGGGATTACTCATACCCGTCCCAAACCCGCCCCGTTACCATCCCTAGCTCCAACAACCCCTTAACCATGAACTATGAACGGGGAAATGGCTGTCTCTAAGGACCCATAACTAACATTGTTTAAATTTATTTTTTCTTATTATTTATTGTTTAAATTAATAAGGTTTTATTAAATAATTTTTAATTTTATAACTTTCTATTACGAATTGTTCTAGATTTATAACGCTTTTATTAGTATTATAACATTTTCTGGAAGACTATTACGAAAATTTTTTACATCGCAATGAACCATGAAAAATATCGTTCACAGTATCAGCCTAATTTGACGTGGATGGATATGATAAGGAAGTTGATGAAGTTTAATGACATCTACAACAACCTCTACAATCAACCAAAATCTGGTATGAGTGACATTAGTATTTTCAAAATGACTGCTACCCGATTCTGTGTGCAAAATAATGACATGACGTTTTACATTATGATGGCTTTGGATATCTTAAGATGTTCTTAAGTAGGTTTTGATTCTAGTCATGAATCAAAGAAGTCAATCCTCAAAGCAGCAAAAACGTCCCGACCAACAAGTACCGGTGAACCTCCTAAGAACTTTGATGAGGCGAGTTTAGAAGAAACGTCACGACCGCCTAGGAAGAATAAAGTATGGATTTTTTATCGGGTAGATTGATATAATTTAACAAGATGCAATTGAAAAAACTCGTGTTGAAGCAATAGATGATCAAGACAAAATTTTGGAATCACAAATACTCCAGTCAATTGTCTAGCCGACCAGGCTCGCTTTAGTAGTAGAAAAACTCTCATTGAAAAACTTAAGTTTTTATTATTATGTATTTGTTTAGTTTTATTATTTATGTATTGTTTTATGTGTTATTAAAAATTATTTATATCTAAAAGATAATAAAAAACAATAAAGTGAAAGATGACGTGAATGTAAGTCGTGACCATTGTATCATTAGTAGTGGTTTTATTTCACGATATTGTCTTTCAATTCACCTTACCTCATTTCCATATCAATACCTTTTACTTCTTTAACTCACTATATGATGATTTACTTTCACTTTGCCATCTTTTAACTTACATCTTTTAGTTTCTTCCCTTTTTGTATAACTAAATAAAAATAACATTAAATATTTTATTTCGTCCAACAAAACAGATATCCATTAAAAAACGGAGATATGTAATCTTTTACTTCATTTATTGATAAAAAAATGTAATTTTTGTAGTTTATTAATTTTATTGCTATAGCCGTTGGGCAAAGGTCAAAAAGAGGATACAATGGTCGAATTTGGCAGCGCCATGCAAGGCGAGTGTCTGAGTCACACGGAAAATGTTCACCATGCAAAATGTTATTATGTAACTTCATGGCCATAGGTGATGATGTAGTCACATCCAACCCGTGAGCCGTTGAAACTACTAAACACAGCCTTACAAACGCTAAAACAAGAAGTGAAAACCCATGGTGTAACTATGTCGTAGTAAAAGTTAAAAGTTGTTAGAAAGGTGTGAAAGTTGTTCACCATTACGCATCATATTAGTGATCCCACCATACAATTACCGAAAATCGCATACATCCAACTTTAGACCCCCGTTTTACCCAAGTTAAGAAAGATTCTTTCTTTGCTATATGGTTTTGAATGGGAGTTTGGATGGTTCGTACATAGTTTATAAACCTCTAAGATGCTAAAAATTTAAATGAACAAATCGTTAACCTCCAGGGACAATGCTCATTCGGATGAGAACTCATGATTTTGTAGTTTGTTTTCCGGCACCATTAGTCGCCGGATAGGTTAGGACCAAGTTTCTTAATTAATTTTTATATACATTGGTAAATTAAACCAATGGTACTTGGATAGGTTAGGACCAAGTATCTTAATTAATTTTTATATACATTGGTAAATTAAACCAATGGTACTTAGCTCACATGGATAAGATTAATTACTCAAAAACTAGTTTTAGGTTTAAGTATCAATTAAAAAAAAAAGAAAAAAAAAATCCAAGTTGAGCTATATGTTTTTTCACCGATGATAAGTTTTCTTTTGATGGTCTCAAGTACGATACTAGGATTTCACACGATAATAAGTTTTCTCTTGATGGTCTCAAGTACGATACTAGGATTTCACACTTAAGAGGCTGTTTGTTTACGACTCTTAGTGGTTTACATATTCGAATGGTTTAACATTTAATGTTTCAAAGTGTTTTTTTCGTGAGCAGATATCTGAATTGTTAAGCACTTTTGCCTCTAAATGGTTAATCACTATATAATAAGTCTGAATAGTTAAAAGCTTTTATCTGATTTGATCAAACATTTACCTCTGAATAATTAAACAATATACTAGATTTTAATAATTCAAACCTATTACTAGTTCAACATTTAATAATTCATAGATTTGATATTCTGAACTTTTAATAATTCAGTATTAGTTCAACATTTAATAATTCAAAAATTTAATATTCTGAGCTTTTAATAATTCAACATTTATTGATAACTTGGGTTAAATGTAAGCAAATGGTTAAAATCACAACTAAAGCATCACACGTAGACAAAGAAACATTTTTTTAACCTAGGACTTCTATCTTATAAAGGTAAACTAAAAGGTGACACGTTTTCACCGAAAGAAATTATACACTACAAATCTTCGACACGTATCGTGATTAATATTGTACCAAAACATGAAATATTTCTTAAAATAATGGCATCGAACCCAATACAGAAAAGAAGTAAAAAAGACGGTTTTAAAGTAGTGGAATGCATCGTAACTAAAGATGAGCACAATTGCACATGGCTTTCCACAATATCCAGCTGTATTCCCATATGCTTCTGACACCTCAACACCACCCACCGCTTTCCATATTCCTCAAAAACACCACCTCTACACGCTTTACCCTAACGGTTTGTTTGACAGACTTTTAATCAGCCTATTAATAATTCAAATGTATGAATAACTCAGCATTTAATGATTCAGACTGTTTGTTTCGCGAATAAATATCTAATGGTTCAGACATTTGCCTCTGAATGGTTAAACATTATACTAATACTAAATAGTTAATAGGTCTAATGCTAAATAGTTAAGAACTATTATCTGAATTGGTCAGACATTTACATTTGAATAGTTAAATGATATACTAACTCTTAATGGTTCAGACCTCTTAATGATTCAGACCTTTTATTGATTCAGCACTTAATCATTTAAATACTATCAAACAGCCTCTAAATCATCACCACCAATAGTACATAATAACCCTAATTTTACACGACTAATTACGATCAAATCGCCCTAAATTGAGATTAGAAAACCCTAATAACACATGCAATTAAGAATTTAGGATCAATTTGCCAGAAATTATGATCAAGAAACCCTAATTTAACTCTAGCTCTGTCGCTTTCCATGATTATGAGAGGTTGATTCTGTTAAAAAGTAAGAATGAACATGATGAAGATGAACATGATGCAAGATCAGAATTCGAAAAGGTGATAATGCTGTAAAGAGGAACAGATCGTAACAAAAGAATCCATAAATATAGTAATAATAATATCACACAATCGGTATAATCATCAAGCAATGCAATCGACGACTAAAATAGACATACGATAACCTAAAACCACTGCTAACAAATCAAATCATAACAGTAAACAATAATAAACAAAAAAAAGGTAGAGAGTATCGTAAGAATAATAATAAATAAACACGAAAAATCTCTCAGATCTCTACATGATCAACGCCGCGGCTAAGGCAACCACGGCGACAGATCCAACGGCGACTCTGTTCAAAGCACCGGAGTTCGGCGGTGAATCAGGAGATCCGGCCGGAGCGGTGGTTGAGGTAGTCGGAGAAGTCGCCGGAGCGCCACCGGGAGCAAGAGAGGCCGGAGTCGGAGGAGCAGGTGGAGAAGCTAGCGGCGATTCGGTGGTGCGGAAGTAGGATTGGATGTCGGAGGAGCAACCACCGCAGACGGAGGCGATACAGTCGGGGATGCCGTCGGAGATACCGTCGGAGATGCCGTCGGAGACTGAGAAAGAGCAGATCCGGCGATCATAGCGAAGAGGAGAGCCATTAGGAGTCCGTACGACGCCATTGTTGTAGCTTTGATGGGATCTGAAAGTGAAGATTTGTGAATTTGTGAGAGAAAGTGGTTTGAGGTTTGGAGAATGCAGGAGACGATGAAAGGGGAAGAGATGAGGAGGGTTTATATACAGGGTTTTAAGTCGGTTGTATGGAGCGATGAGATCTCAGCCGTTGGTTATTTTTGGATGATTCCGCGTTAAGGAAATTAGCGTTGTGAACAACTTACACGTTTACACGATGAGACGATCTCAGCCGTTGATGGAATGAGCTGTTATATTATATGACCGAATTTGCTTCATGTCATCGATTGATAAAATCATAAAACATAAAATTGAAAAGTTTTATTGTGTAACTTAGAGTAACGGGAATGATTTTTTTTTTTTTTTTTTTTTTTTTTTTTTTGGTTATAAGTTTAAGTCGTTAGAAATAACATCTGGGTCAAATGTTTTAGTGATTTTACGACTTCTACGTAAAGCTAGAGCTAAACTAAAAACAATACTCGATATAAAAAGTTAAGATGGTGTTTAGTTAAATAAAATATTAAAAATATATAAACAAGTGTTGAATTCCAGGTTACCGTTATAATGGGGCACGTTGTAGGGCTAATTATTTAAATTATTATGGTGGCTTCCAACGGGAAACACAGATCATGCCATAGGGTTGTTTTTTTGTTTAGTACCTTCCGAATGCCTTTTTGTTTTGAAATAATCACAAAAGTCGCTGCTTTTTTAAATGTTGTACAGGCTGCAATTCATCTTTCTTTTTCTTTTTTACTACTTTTCTTTTATAACACGGTTTATGTGTTTGCTTATATTTATCAGTTACATTTATATATTTTTAACGACCAATAAATATTATAATTATAGTTAACTTAGTAAATCTAATGACAAAAAGCCACCCAACGTCTGTAAACACAGAGAGCATTCGTGATCAATCCCACCCACCAATCAAGAGAAAACACATCCCCAAAGGCTCATTATGGTCAAAACACTGGCCCACTTAAAACATTTTCAATCAAATAATACTTGAACTCATGATATTTATTTTGAAAAATAATGGGGTGCTGTCTCCGAAAACAATTGATATAGGGCTCTTAGGCAATTACATCTATAATTAAGAAACAATTAAGTAAATTAGCTTATGTGTTTCACTTATTGTTCCTAAATCCTATCAGTTAAAGCAATAATTATGTTGTTTGCAAAGATTGGCGAACCGACTTTTCATATGCCTATCGTTATCAAAATCGTATTCAGCTAACCAAATTTATTGCAAACGTGATACGATACTCCTGGGTTATTTTTTTTTTTTCACCCTTGCAAAATGATGAAAACACACTATTATTTTACTATTCAAGACATGAAGTTTAAACTATAAGTATCATTAATTCAAAACTCAAGTAAACACTTAAACAAAGAGATCTTTATGCATATGTAGTCTACAGGGCCGGCCCAATAAGGTTATCGGGCCAAGCGGTGGCCTAAGGCCTTCACATGTTGAGGATCTCAAGTTTTTTCAGTGTTTATGCTAGAGTAATTACAGTTTTGGGTTAGCTGTTACGTTTTGAGCTAACTGTTCTGTTTTGGGCCAGACTAGGCTTGGTATTAATTTTAGTTTTTAAAACTTAGGCCTAGTAGAAAAAGATTAAATGGGTTAGCTATTTTGTCAATTGAAAAAGATTTATCTTATGAGATTAAGTATGAAGATTTGATTAAAGAGTTTGCTTCAAAAAAAGAAAGAAAAATAAGTTTTATATAAATGTTTCGCATGTTTTTTAAATATATAAAAAGTAAATTAAAAAAAAATTTTAACTCCGCCAAATATAAGCTATTTAGTTTATTTTTGCCGGTACCAAGCCCGAATAAAGGAGGAGTGTTTTATTAAAGACTTAAGAAAAAGGCCTCCAAAATTAACCCCGCCTTAAGCCACTAAAATGTTAAACCGGCCCTGGTAGTCTAAACATAGCACATTTATTTCTTTCGCAACACAAGGTCAATTATTTTCTTGGTTGTTTTGTAATGTATGGACCAAAATTCTTCAGGTGATGTTTTGCAACCCTTTAACTTATCAAAAGGTGAAAACATGACTTGTATGACGTCAAACAAAAAATGACAAGGACTAGACTCAGTATCGTGATCATAGTGGATAGTTTGAATTCGACAACCCTCTTTAATATAATGACTTTACAAAACATAATGCGAGCATTTAGCTAATAAGATCAATGACGCTAGTTGATACTCAGACAGTTCTTTATTACTTAAAAATACTATACGTTTAACATGAAATACACCTATAAGATTCATATTCATGTAGGGTCTTAACACTTATTTCTTACACCAATGCTTTATTACGGATAACCCTCCATGATCACACAATCACTGCCTCAATCATCTCCATTATTATCATTATGTAATATTTCCTTGTTAATAATTCGTAGAATTGCTCTTGTAAATTGCTATATATTTAGCACACAATCATTGTAATATCATCAAAAAAATTCATAAGCTAATATATGGTATCAAGAGCCTGAGAAGAAATTTCCATTTTTTTTTGGCCTTTCCATTGCTTATCACTACAATCAAAATGGCACCAACACGTACTCCTCCCACTTCTGAATCAGCCATTGTCCATCTTACAGCCTCCATTTACTTTCCCATAAAACTCAACTCCTCCAACTTCCCGGTTTGGCGCAAACAAATTCTTTATCCACCTTGATCGGTCTAGACCTTCACCATTTTATCGAGGGTGCCTCCAACCCACCCACCTCTACCAGTTCGTTATACCCCTTTTTCAATCTCTTGGAATATCTCATTTTACAACACCACCTCACACACCCGAGCAAAATGGTATGGTTGAAAGACGTCACCGTCATATAGTAGAAACCAGTTTAATACTTCTCAACTACGCTGGACTTCCTTTACAATTTTGGTCACATGCCTTCCAAACGGCGGTATATTTAATCAACCGCTTACCAACTCCCATTCTTACAAACAACACTCCATTTGAAAAATTACACTTAACTTCTCCAAACTACACTAAGCTCAAACCATTCGGTTGTTTATGCTACCCAGGGCTAAAAGCTTACTCCCATCCAAACTTCATCCCAAATCCTCATGTTGTGTCTTTATTGGTTATTCAACTTCAAAATCCGCTTACAAATGTATGGATATTGCCGCACATCCTCTCTATCACTCAAGGCATGTGCAATTTGTTAAACATCTTTTCCCGTTTCGACACACTAATATCTCCCATACCTCTCCCATATCCATTACCACCTTTCCCTCCCCGTAAAAAAGTTCACCACCACCTGCTTCAAACTTACCTAGCTTTCAACTCACCTACCCATTATCACACGAACATCCTAATGTTCAACCCATTCCCCAACCCACTGTTCCCCTCACGTGTCCACCATCTTCTTCTCCCATGCCCACCAACTCCACCAATTCTGCCATGCACACCAACTCCATCAATTCTCCCATGCATAATCTCACCCCTCAATCACCATCCACCTCCTCGTCTAACCGACAACCCTCCCCGGTTACCCCACCCTTTTCGGCACCATCACCCACTACACCCATATCTCCAACCCATTCCACTGCCCCACTCCCACCTAGAACCGGTAAACCTAATCCTAAGTATTATGGTGATAAATTTGTCAACCATACTACTACCCACCCAATTCCTCTCACATTTGAACCCACCTCTGTTTCTCAAGCCATCAAAGATCCACTCTAGAGACAAGCTATGGATGCCGAGTATAATGCTCTTTTACACAACCAAACATGGGAACTTGTTCCTCCATCTTCACACACACCTATTGGATGTAAGTGGGTCTTTCGAGTAAAAAGAAAGGCTGATGGGTCTGTTGATAAGTACAAAGCACGTCTAGTTGAAAAGGGGTTTCACCAACAACCGGGCAAAGATTAGTTTGAAACATTTAGCTCGGTAACCAAACCGGTTACTATTCGCTTGATTTTGTCACTTGCCCTTGCCCAAAATTGGCCCTTCCAACAACTAGATGTCAATAATGCCTTTCTACAAGGCACCTTGCATGAAGATGTCTATATGATTCAACCACCCGGGTACAAGAATCAAGACCTTCCGAATCATATTTGCAAACTCCAAAAGTCATTGTACGGTCTCAAACAAGCACCACTTGCATGGTACATCGAGCTTACCAACTTCCTGTTAACTTCTGGTTTCAAAAAATCCCAATCAGACGCCTCCTTATTTATTTATTTATCATCATAATGGTATAACAATGTATTTTTTGGTATATGTGGATGATATTGTTTTAACAGGAAACCACACGACAGCCTTGAACCGCTTTGTGGATACTCTTTCTAAAAGATTCTCCATCAAAGATCTTGGCACTCTTCATCAATTCTTGGGCATTTAAGTAATCTCCACAACTAAAGGCTTATTTCTTTCTCAACATCGACATATCACTGATCTCCTCACCAAATTCCATATGGAAGGAGCCAAAGAAGTTGTTACTCCTTTGAGTTCAAGTGAATCTCTTACTCCAGATGATGGGTCTCCACATGTTGATCCACTGAATATCGAAAAATTTTAGGATCTTTACAATATATATCGTTCACAAGACCGGATGTCTGCTTCACAGTGAATAAATTATCTTAATATATGCATGCTCCTACCACAAAACACATGCAAGCTCTTAAACATGTCATGAGATATCTAAAAGGCACTGTTCACTACAGCTTATTTCTGACCCGGGAACCAATCTTAATCTCAATGCCTTTGCAGACTCTGATTGGGGGGGGGGGGGTGTCAATGATGGGGGTTGTTCCATTTCGGCTTACTTACTATAGCTTGGATCAAACATCATCTCATGGAAGTCTACTCGTCAAAAGACTGTCTCTCGATCCTCCACGGAATCCGAAGATGAGGCGCTTGCAAATGCCCGTTGCAGAAGTTGGGTGGGTAGAAAATTTGCTACATGAGTTACATGTTCGAGTGCCTACCACTCCACGTCTGTACTGTGATAATACGGGAGCAACGTATCTTTGCGCAAACCCGGTCTACCACTTGCGTATGAAACATGTGGCACTTGATTATCATTTTGTCCGGGAAAAAGTTGGAGCTGGTGTCCTACATGTTTATCACATCAGCACCAAAGATCAACCGGCTGACACTCTCACGAGGCCATTATCCCGAGGCTAGTTCCATAAATTTCGGACAAAAATTGGAGTCTCAAATGGAGACTCCATCTTGCGGGGGTGTATTACGGATCACCCTCCATGATCACACAATCACTGCCTCAATCATCTCCATTATTATCCTACAGAAAATAGTAGTCTATTATGTAATATTTCCTTGTTAATAATTCCTAGAATTGCTCCTATAAATTGCTATATATTTAGCACACAATCATTGTAATATCATCAAAAAAATTCATAAGCTAATATGCTTCATCCCGCCAAGGTGTAACATCTCTATATTCAAATAATAATAATAATAATAATAATAATAATAATAATAATAATAACAATGATGGTGATAGATAAAATCATGAAACAATAATAAGGTTTCCTATATGTTTCATAAAAGTCGCTCATATCTCATTTCGAATATTAAAATTACTCAAGTTTGAATATTGATATATTATTGTGATAAATTTTTTTTATAATTGTTTAAATAGAATGAAGTAAATGAAGTAATTACAAAACTTAGTTATTATTTACTGACTTTTTCTTCTTCACAATCAACTCATACGTTATGTTAAATAAAACCAAGTTCTTTTTGTGAGTATGGTTATTGTAGCTAAAAGCGCAACCCATGGAGCTTATTGTACCTTCTATACATGGTTGTTGTTCTGTATCTTCTATTTAGAGAGAGATGGGGGTAACCTTGTATGTTCGGATGATTTGTTAGTTCTTGTCGACCTTCTGTTTCCGCTGGATATCTCCACTTGCACTGTTCTCTTCTTCTTGTCACCAACTGCTTTAGTGGTTTTTTGGGTCCCATCTGAGGCATCTTCTTGGAGATCGATCAATGCTAAGGGTTACGGATCTCCATAACCACTGAAGAGATGAGTACAATTGCACATGGCATCTTTTTTTACTTCTTTTTTGTATTAGGCGAGTTAACTCAAGCCTTGGTTTGAGACTCTAGGCAGTAAGATAATTTATGCTCTAAGTTATAGCCAAGCGAAGTGGCTTGACTTAGAATTTAAACAAGGTACGTTAGGCATTGGCCAAGCAAGTTGACTTAGAATTTAAACAAGGTACGTTAGGCATTGGCCAAGCAAGTTGACTGACTTTATCTAGAAAGGTGGCCAAACAAGATAACTTGGGATCTGACCAGGAAAGTTGGCTTGGAGTCAGATGAGGTAACTTGGACCCTGGCTAAGAAAGTTAGCTTGTCTTGGATATTTGGCAAGGTCAAGTGACTAACTTAGAGCTTTGCCCTCGAAATGTACTTTGCATTCTTACAAGAAAATGGATTTTTCTATCACCTATTTGAGACCTTATCTAAAAATGTGTTAGAGAAAGTTAACTTGACCCATTATTAATTAAAATACCTTGGCTACTGCTAGGATAAGTGATTTGTGATGCCAATATCTAAGGTGACTTAACCTGTTGCAAGATAACGTGCTTGCAATACTGTAAGGCAGGATGCTTTTTATTCCTTCGTTGGCGCTTCCTTAGGCTTATAAGTTAGAGCTATGTTTTTAGCCTCTGTATTTGTCTTCAATTTTTTCCTCATTGTGTAATCTCTTATCGTTTATTCCTTTAATCTTGTTTGTTTCTCTAACGAGGTATGATGGGATCCATTGTTTCACTCCCAACTTCCTTGTTGCTAGTGTCATGGTAGTAGCTATGTTGAGACAAGGTGATACACTGAAGTAACTTAGCAAACACAAGCCAATAAGGGTTCTTGGCAAGCCGAGGTGAAGTTGACCTCAGAGAAAGTGGTATGATATTGCCATGTGTAGAAGAAATAATGATCTTTTTTGTTTTTAGTTAAGACAAGGTAACTTATGCTCTTGACTTTGTGTGGGCAAAGTTGCTTGACATGGATTTCGATCGAGTGACATAGCTTTATTATAGTCTGACAAAGTGACATGTCTTTTGACTAGGTTTGGTGCTTGAAATTTGGGCAAGCTAGGTGGTTTGGTCTCTCTAATCATGCAAGTTGACTTGATTCTAGCCAAGTGGGGTGCCCTCACTTCTGCATATGGACTTGTCTTAGAGCTTTGGAAAGGCCACATGACCTCTACTTGGGACTTTTGGCTAGGCAATTGTCTTAACTTGAATCTCTAACAAGGCAATGTGACTTGTCTTGTTACTTTAGCCTGACTTGACTAGAGCTCGTAACAAGGCAATGCGGTGGACTTGAACTTTTTGCAAAGCCAAATTACTTGAGGCCTGGTCAGAGAAGTTGTCATGAGCCTTGGCAGATGAGTTGACCTATACAAGGTGACTTTAGGTCTTGCGAGGCCCAAGTGATCAAGGCTTTGAGTTATGACTAAGTAACATATAGGTGGTTACCTGATAAGGTAACTTAAGCTCCATCTGTGAAGGGCGACCTAACAAGGTTGCGTGAAGGGTTAGGCCATGATCATCTTTTCCTAGGTTAAAAGGTAAGGACATGACTTAGCATTTGTCATAAGAGAGGGAAGACTTCGCACCTTACATTGGTATATAATGGTACTTGATTCTATATTATTTGTAAACCATCCTTGTCTTCTATATAATTTAGTGTTTGGAAAATAAAACTATGAGAATTAATAATTATGAGAGTATGAGCATCATCTTAAGCAAGTGGTCCAGTGAGAAGTAAAAGTAATTTCATGACATTATTTGTAACATGTTCCCATGTCTAGTTGTTCGGGTCTCGTATAACCATTTAACTTTATGTGGAGTTGTGGCTCAACATTTCTACAATTCTACCTAATCATGATTTGGCAAACGATCAACTTGCATTCATAGTTGGAGATAATATTATCATGATTGAGCACTAATGACATGAGCTACAACCGATTCATTTGGTGATCTAAATAAATCGCAAGAAGATGTAGACTTTGTGCTACATACATGAAAATGACAATACATCTTTCCATGACAGATCTAGTCCCAAGACATAGTACATTTTGTCATTTTCAGCCCTATAAAGCTAGGAGCAATAGCAGTCATAGTTGGTAGTATAACTACAGGTGGGATTACCTTTGTAATTAACCAAAAGTTGGATAATAAGCGCTTAGTTATTACGTTTATAAAATTTATGTTCCCAACTAGTTCATAATGAAAGCTAATCAAAATTTATCACCAAATTATGATTTGTAATACAGAAGGAATTTTAACCCAAAAAAATGTGTCACATATGTGTCAAGAAAGCAATAAGAATAGAAACAATGATATTTAATGTTCATTTGGTATTTCTTCCTTTATTGACACACTCACATGCCTTCTTATGCATCCATTTTTCTATTTATCTAATTAAGATAAATAGCAAAGTATTAGAAAATGATGTGTCCAGGGCAACGTGTAAATCTGTTTGAGATTCTTTTAAAGTTTATTCTTAAAATGATTTTAGTAACGCATACGTAGTACTAAAATAAGTTACTTTTGTGTTAGTTGAAAATGTAGCATTGTAAACAAAAAGTGATGCTTATTTGAATATATTTTTGCTATAAAAGTCTTTAAATAAGTCTAAACGCGAAAGCTATAATTGCTAAAACCAGTTTAAGATTCATGTAGTTTGCTTTTGCAGAAAGTTTCGATGAAATGAGCGAGGTCTACCTGTATATTAAAAAGGACCTTGGATGATAAATAAAAATCGACTTTCTAACCCCTTATGTAAAGTTTCTATGAGATCTTCATAAGAAAAGGTTGTGATAGCAAGATGTGATTATCAATGGATTTCAAGACTTTAATAGAGATGAAAGACCACCTATGTGTGCTTGTCTTCAAGTTTTTCCAAGCTACATATTCCTCCAAGAAGATATTCTTGTTTCTTTACTTATTGTTTTATTGACTTGTACTATACAAGTTATTAATGGAGTGCTGCAACCTGTGAATTTAGGTTTTGTGTGTAAGAATTTTGCTTCTAAAAGTCAACCCATGCATGCATAGTACAAGTAATGTTGTGTAGTCACTTTAATTATTTTTTAGTGTGTGGTCATATTAATTCATGTAACTTATAAAAAGTGTACATGTTAAAAAGCATAGCGTAAAAGATTTTATATTGTTGGTAATGGTGTTGTATAAAGTCTCTGTTTATCCTTAATTTCAAGTAAAAAGATACACTTATATTTATAAATATTATTTTGTACTAGCAAATCAAGACTAATTGTGTTGTTTGAGCATAATTTTTAAAATTGAGTCTAATCAATGTAAGTCTTTTTACTCGACACAAACGCATATGCAAACTGATATGTCCGCAAATGCTTTTAATTATAGATACATTTTCAAACTACTTTTGCATTAGTTTATTCTCACAAGTAAATTTTGTTTCTCATTTCATATGAGCTCTCAGATATGCAAATATATAGAGGTACATGACCATTTAACTTAGAGTAGAGTCTATCGATTTGGATGCAAAGAACACAAGTATAACCATTATGATTGAAAACATGAAGCAAATTTATTCGTGGTCCGACGGATGTCGCCGCCACTTGTTGCAACAACCAAATCTTGGTGAGGCTTGATGTTGGGTTAAACTGTGCCTAGCTATCTCGAGCTTGGATCTAAGCTACAACAGCAAAAAAGATCTACGTTAGAGGGCCCAAGGGGCTTAGCACCAAAGGCACTTCGACGCTCAAGTCAATATTTTGCTTATAATAATCAAGTGTATAGCTTATAGTTAATGTAAAAGATAAAGAGATTGAGAGATTGTAAAAGAGTTGCTTAAGAGCAAATGCAGTCTAATGGTGTAGGCAAGGAGGTGTTATTCAATATAGGAAAGAATCCAAGATCCTATTGCAGACAAGGACTTAAAGGAAGCTGTCAAGTACAAGCAAGTAACATGGCGGGAAAGGAAGGAGATAGTTCTCTATAGAGAAAGAGATAGAAAATGCTAAGTGAGGGATTGACACCTGCAATAGATACCAGTTGGATGAGGTGTTTAATCCTTATTTATAGAGGAGGAATCCTCAAACCCTAAGGATATCTCCATTCGATCCGCATCTATCCGAATTCAATTGGATCGGATTCGGATATATCCAAATAATCCGAATTTATCCGAATAAACCAAATAATAATCATTTCTATTTTTTTGTTCCTATTTTTTTGGCAAATTCTTTTTATTTTATTAACAATTTATAGGTTTAAAATCACAATAAAAGAAATAAGACCAGAAAAAACAAATATGTCTTGAGCTAAAATTAAAACATAATAGGTAATCGTATAGAACCCGAATGTTAAAGTCTTTACTTTAGAACATTAATCGATTGTATAATTATTTTGGATTAAAGGACTTGAATATGTCAAGATTTTTTAGTATTGATTTTAAAACGTAATATGTAGTTGGGTAATGAGTATTGGGCTATAAACATAGTTGAGTCTTTATTCGGATTAATTGGATATCCGAATAAGTCAAATAAAAAATTTACGATATCCGAAATCCGAATAAGGAATCCGATCCGAGTATACGAATAAGGATTCGGATCGGTTTATTCGGATTCGGATACGGATCGGATTTCGGATAATTTCGGATATCGGTTTTTTGAACACCCCTATTTACGTCATCAAATTAAAATAACATAAATGTGAATAGTTTCAAAACAATATATATATATATATATATAGGGGAATGATCAAATGAGAACTCCCTTTTTTGCTAAAACTCTAGGAAACAATATGAGCCACTAGTTTTCAATGATAAAATGGTAAATAATATAAACATAATATAAAAAATTATAAAACAAAATATAAGATGAAAATAAAAAAATAAATACACAAAAATGTTTCTTTCGTTTCCCTCTTTCATAAAAAAAATAAAAAAAAATTTAAAAAAATAAAAAAAAACTCGTTTTTTTTTCCGAAATTCGTTTTACACATGTGTAAAACCAGATTTACACATGTGTCAAACCGGATTTACACATGTGTATAACAGGATTTACACATGTGTAAATAACAGGTAGGTGATTTTTTAAAAAAAAGTATCAATATGGTAGGCGTTGGAAAGATAAAAAAATACTGATTTTATGGTGCAATTTTTTTGAAAAAATAATGTCGTGAAAAAAGTTATGACCGTTTTAAAAAAAAGGTGGAAATGGCATGTGAGTTGCATGTGACTTAATTGTGTGGTTGAGATTGGTTCCTAAAGTTCTCGCAAAATAAGGTGGTTCTCAAGATAACCCTATATTATATATATATATAATATATATATATATATATATATATATATATATATATATTATATATATATATTAATTGCTTTTAACGGTTTGGACCGGGGCCTGTCCATGATTTAAACCGAGTCAACTCGGCCGGTCAACCGAAGATGCTAATCTTCCTACTAAGTTCTGAATTTGAAACCATCCTTTCGCATCAGGTCAAATCTTTCCTCACAAATGTATTTGATTCTACCACACCTCACACCTTAAGAGGCATGTTCTATGAACTATGATGCTAAACGCATTCTGAAAAACTGTCCTTCCTTTTGTTTTATTTTATTCTTTATTCACTCATTTTAAAATGTGGTTTACGACATCATTCATATTGTCTACGAAAATAAAATATTACATCTTAGATTAGCTTCTTTTTTTTATTTATTAAAATGTCATAATTCTTTATCGCATCTTTAATATTTCAAGAAATAAATAAGTAATACATACTATTTCTATTTGACATATTATAAAAAAAGGCCATAAAATCTATATATAATACTAAAAGAGTAACTTGGGGGGACACTTGGCATATTTCTAGGCCCTTAAGTTTATTTTTCCCGCATCTCTCTCCTCTTAAATAATTACCTAAATTAAGAAAGATTAATAATTTTAATTGTTTTTTAGATTACAAATAATTTTTTAATGAATTAGGAAGATATTTTTTTATTATACAAAATTTTCTACTCTAATAAAGGAGCTGATATCATTATTTTATTACTTATAGTTCTCACTTATACGTAATTTTAATCATATATTATTTTAGAATATCGTTTAATAATTAATAAAAAAATTATTTATTTAATATTTTATTTTTCAACTCGTGTAATACATGGGTTTACTAAAACTAGTTTGTAATAAACTTCTAATCCGATGAACAAATAAGTGAATAACTACCTTCCTAATTTTATCTTCCACTTCAAACCTTAACTTATTATTATTACTAGGTTACTACCCCATATATTATACGGGTTGAATAAATAAAATACTAAATAACTAATAATAAAAATTTATAAATTATAAAATTATGTTTGAAGATAAAATATGATTATAATTGCATATGAATAGCTGTTTTAAGTAAATTAACAATTATATTTTTTAAACTTTATTTTATAAAAAATATATTGGTTTTTAATATGTTGTTTTAATAAATTGAATTATTTTTAAAAAATTTTATTGTATTCTATATTTTATAAAACTTTTATTTTTAAAAAGTGTGTTTTTAATAAAAATTAGGTTTTAATTTATTAAATTATATAATATTTAATATGAAAATGATATGATTAATATTATTAGTATTCAATATTATTAATAATGATAAAGAGAAATGAGAAAGTTAGTATGATAAAACTTATAATTTTATCAAGTCTTATTTTAGATTTTTTTTTGTTATAGATAGATAGATATATAGATAAATAGATAGCCTAAAAACTCATTTATTAAACGTATTATAGTTATTATAAACACGAATAGTTACAGTACGATATTTTAATATAATATATGATTAAAATTTTATATACGTAATAGTTCAAGAAATAAAACAATTATACTATTTTTTAACTCTTTTATCTAAATAGTTTCATTTTTAAACATTTGTTTTAAGATTTTTTATAAAAATTTTTATGTATATAAAAATCTTGTATATTAAAAACTCAGTTTTCTAATTATTCTGTTGTTTTATTAAAACTACTTTTAGAAAATTTCATAATTTTTTATAATTTTTTTAAAAAATGATCAATTTAAAATATTATGTTTAAAAAATATTACTGTTTTAGAAAATTTTATATTATATAAAAAAAATTTATTATTTTTTTTAATAAAAAGATATGATTTTAATTTACTTAATTAAGTTTATTTTTAAAAACATAGATTGAGTTTAAAAAATCTAAATGAGAGAGAAATGTATCAATTAATAAAATTGAATTTATTAGAAAAGAGAAATTAGTATGAGTGTTTAAATTAGTATAATATCTTTTGAAGAGAAAATTAATTAAGAATGTTTAAAGAAAATGACAAGTATCAAAAAGAATATTTAAAATAATGACAAGTGGCAAAAAAACTTTTTTTATTATATTCTATAGATCTTTCTATTTTAAAAAATTTAAGTAAATAAAACATAAGGTAGCATCACCTTATTTCTTATCAAAATTTTCTCTCTAATACTAAATAACTAAATCAATTACTAATAATATTATTTAATTCATCTTTAAATTAAAAATAGTTTTTTAATAAATAAGAAAAAGATCTTTTTTACAAATGTTATTTAGAAAAAAACAAATTATTATAAAAAGAAAATTTCTAAAAACGTCAAACTTTTTTTAAAAGTATGAAATATTTTAAAAAAAAATTTTAAACGTTAATTTTTTATAAGCCAAGAATAATTAAAATATGGAGTTATCGTAATGAAATTTTTTTAAAATGATATTCTTAAAACGTTTTGTTTTGAAACAAAATGTTTAATTTATTTTTTGAAAAAAAAAGTTTAAAAAGTGATATCATTGTATTATTTCTTATAGTGTTACTCATACATATTTTAATCATATGATATCTTAAAATATTATTTTATAACTAATAAACTTGTATTCTATTTAGTATTTATTTAGTCAACATGTGTAATTCAGGTTTTTACCAAAACTAGTTATTTTATAATAAGGTAGGGTATATGTTAAAATATATTAATCTAAAAACCCTAAGAATAATCGTGAGCTTTACATGTGTCCATCTACTATTTAAAAAAAAGTATATTTGGTTATTGTGTCATATAAATCAAATTATTATATCTTATCTATTTACTGTGTCAAATATAAATTCAATTTGACATATATTTTACATTATTTGTTATATGTAGGGGTGCAAACGAGCCGAGCCGAGCCGAGCCGAGCCGAGCCGAGCTCGTATGGGCTCGAGCTCGGCTCGTGAAGACTTAGGAGAGCTCGAGCTCGGCTCGTTTCGAGCTTTATTATTAAAGCTCGAGCTTGGCTAGACAAATGCCTTTTCAAGCTCGAGCTCGGCTCGGGCTCGGCTCGTTTATTTATTTAAATATTATTTTTATATTTTATATTTAATTTTGATATATATATTTATAATTATATAATTATATAAAACATAATTCATATTATTTAATTGTTTTTTTATCATAACTTTATATATAATAGATATTGTTATATAATATATTAAATAAATTAAATAAAAATATATAAATAAAAGCTCGTTTAGGCTCGCGAGCCGGCTCGAGCTCGATACGTGAAGCTCGGGCTCGGGCTCGATAATTAAATGAGCTTTTTCCAAGCTCGAGCTTGGCTCGGGCTCAATAAAACTCGGCTCGTTTCAAGCTTTTTATCGATCCGATCTCGAGTAGCTCACGAGCGGCTCGGCTCATTTGCACCCCTAGTTATATGTATATATCATTGTATTTTACGTTTTAAATAATATTGTGTTATTTTTATCATTGTGTTTATAGATTATATAAACATGTTATCTATCATTTTGTTTTATAATTAGAAGTAAATAATGATATATTTTCACCAATGAATTTTTTAAAACTCATAATATTGAAGATAACACAATGTGTTGTTTTTGTTATTGTTTTTTACAGATTATATAACATATTGTTATCTATCATTGTGTTTTACAATTAAAAGTATATAATAAAGTTATTTCACAGTTGTATTTTTAAAACTAATAGTGTTCAAGATAACACAATAATGATAAAAAAAAATACAATGAGATATTATGTTATTTTATCAAATGTATTAGATTAATTAGTTGTTAATTGTTATTGTATTTTTATGTTAGAGGTACACAATAATGTTATTCAACCATTATATTTTTTTTAAATTCATCATTTTAGTAAAACATAATAGTATAAAAAAAACACAATAACTAACAAAAAAGCATAATGAATAGTACTAAAAACACAATAACAAGATATGAGAGTTTAAAAGTATAAAAAAATATTATCTTATAAATAATAATATTATACTTATTTTAAAGATAAAAACACTTGTTTTTATGATGTATTTTTTATAAATAATATTATATATAAAAGTTATGAACGTTAAAAAAATGAGAAAGTTACAAAAGTTCAGTGGTTATTAATAAAATGCCGCTCTAACAAACTTTTTTCTAAAATTTGATCTCAAGAGTTGATTATGAGTTTGATGGTTAAGATTATTTATACTTTTTTTAATTTAAAGGTCTTTTTATCTGAACCTTTCCCTTGTAACAAAACCTTAAATTGATATAAGAGTTCAAAAAAAAGGGTAGTAAATCTAAAAATGTAAGAAGAATATCAACATCAATTTTCTTAATCAATGGTTGAGATCAAATTATAAGAAAAAAATTGTTAATAAGTATTAGGCATAGCCACTTTTGTTGACATTTTTCTAGTTCTCTCGCTTTCTTTAAACGTTTATAACTTCTATATTAATTTATTTTTTTTATAAAAACTACACCACAAACGAGTGTTCTTTATCTTTAAAGCGAGTATAGTTTCATTATATAAAAGATAGCACATTTATACTGTTTTTAGCTCATATTAACTTGTTAGTAATTGTGTATTTAGTGCAGTTAATTGTGTATTTTATTAGTTATTGTGTTTTTGAATATTATTGTATTTCAAATGATGAATTTCAAAAAAAAAATTAAGGTGAGATAAAAGTGTTTCTGTAATTCTAGTATGTAAAACACAATAATAAACTCACAATTTATCTAATATATTAAAAACAATAATAAAATAATACAAAATGATATAAAACGTAAAACACAATGATAAAATGTCTCATTATGTTTTTTTGCCTATCATTGTGTTGTCTTGGACATGATAAGTTTTCGAAAAACACATTTGTGAAATAACATTATTGTGTAGTTTAATTATAATATACAATTATAAGATAGTAAACAAGTTTACATAATATATAAAAAATAATAACAAAAATAACACGAAATGATTTAAAACATAAAATAAAATAAAGAATACATATAACAAATAATAGAAAATATTTGACATAACGAACTGATATTTAACACAATGATCTGATGTATTAGATACAAGTACATGACGTATTTTATATAATGACCAAAATTCTATTCCTTTTAAAAAAATTGAAACACACATGTCACGTCGAGAATTCTTAAGCGTTTTAGATTAAATTCTATTTTAATATGATCGTACCCCTAAAATTATGCCTTAGTTTATCGTTGTTGACATGAAGTTTTAGTTATACATACATAATCTGTGTTCAAAGCTTCAATGGTTTTTGGAAATTTGGATAGTCAAACTTACAGGATGTGATGGACTTGACCACGGAATCAATATTGTTTCTTATTTTCTAATCCAATAAAAAAATTTAAAAAATTCCATGTGTCATCATATAATGCTTCTTCAACTTTATTTTCCCAGTTCAAAGTCATTAACAATTTTAGACAAATATTAACACCTTTGTTACTTTTTACTCCATTTTAGGTAACTAAATGAAATTTTCATTTAAATAAATTCTATTTAAAATTTAATTATCATCAATTTAATTGTTGAATCATATATTTGAATTTTACATGAAAACGATTTTTATGTAGAAAAAATTTAATTAAAAAAAGTTCAATCATATAGTTGCATATTCAAAGATCTAATATATGTTATGATTTATTGTATCACAACATATTATTATCATATATTCCTCAAAAGCATTCGGGTCACTCTACTTGTTCTTGTGACCCCAAAGTTAGACTTTGGTCTACTACCATTTAAATTCTTAATTCTTGGTCCCTAAGACTAGTTGTGCTTGATGTTTTTTCGACAAATGTGATTCTTCCTTTAGCTCTTTATTGGTTCCTGATAAAACTTTTGCTCACAAACT